>JAQISU010000093.1:4110000-4272500 GCA_029339505.1 Unio delphinus
CTAGTTTAATGATTTTCGTTAGTTGTGTCTTTTAAATCTTCTTGATGTAAGTTATCATCATCTCCATGACGTGTGTAAGTTATTCTCTGATTTGCACTGACATCACTTGGTTCCAGACAAGATACAGGCAAGCAACGCACACACAAAGTGGATAATAAATGACGATGAAATTCGGAGCAGCTAATATTGATCTGTTTTGCTCGTTGTGTTTTTGGTACAGAAAAATCTTACGATTTTATGACAAGAAATTTTTCTGTAAAACAAAATATATCATCTTGTTTGCTGTTCGCTCGTACGTATGCATTATATATGGACAAACAAATTGTATCTTACCAAATTCGACTTGAATAAGTTGGTTGCTTTTTTTGAGACTCAACATCTATTCAGCGAAAACCTTTTCAGCACGATTACTCCGAAACATCTCACAGGTCCAACGAAAATTGGTAAATATGTTTATATGTATGCATTTCAATGACACGTAGACATAATTAAGACATTTAAGCAGCAATAATAATAATAATAATAATATTAATAATAATAATAATAATAATAATAATAATAATAATAATAATATAAATAATAATAATAACAAAGATAATGATGCTATAATAATACTGATAATAATGATAATAATAATAATCATAATGACAATAATAATAATGATAATAGTTATAATATGTATGATGATAATGATAATAATAATAATGATGCCAATAATAATAATGAATATAATAAGAATAATAATGATACTTATAATAATGATAATGATGATGATTATGATGATGATAATAATAATAAGAGCAGGTTGGATGAAGACAACATGAAGCATATACAAATGTCTCACAAACACTACACATACAAATTAATTATTACACAAAATAACAACATGAAACATAAATGAGCTTACAAAAATGACCTTAAAGCACACAATACATTTTCAGTTTAAAAATAATGAGAAATAGATGAATGCCGATTATTTTCCTGCTTGCGGATAAGATGTGTCTTGCAAGCACTCTTGAACACTAAGGGCCTTAACAAACATCGGGGTCAATTTGAATCATATGTGTGAGGGCCCCCAGCTCCGAAAGCAATGGGCCGCATTTTACCTCTCCATTTTGGAAATATACTTCGAAACAAGTTTTATATGAGATTGAACTTAAAGTGTTCTTCCATCGCTTTATAATTACTTTCTCTCAATTGATATATTTTAAAAATTACAACCGAGCTGGGCCCCTGTGAGCGCGGGGCCTATCGGTCCAACATGGCAAAATTCGGCCAAGGCTGACCCTGCTCTTGAATGTGATCATGGTCACTTTGTGTCTCAGATCGATGCAGTTCATTCCAAGTTGCTAAGGCATAATATGCCAATGAAAGTCGTCCGTGGAACTTAGTATTATCCTTGGGAATACTAGAAATGTGAGTAACACATGATGAATGCAAGCTTCTAGCCTGAATATACACGTGGGTGAGCTCAGTGAAGTTTTTCAAACCAGTGGTAGTCTCAGAATTTAATAGAAAGAGATTCTGTATTTAAGTCTTCTGCAGCAGGTAACCAGTGGAGTTTGTAAAGAAGTAGAGCAGTGTGGTCAGTTCTTGGTGCTCAACGAATGATCCTAGTTTCAGCGTTTTGGACCAATTGAAGTTCCTGCTAAATACACAGTGGCAGACCAGAAAGAAAAACGTTAAAAGGGTCACGTCTATAGAGTAGGAATTGATACACAAGGGTTTATGTTGTGCCAACTGTCAGAAGATTTGAAAAATAGTAATGATTTTATATTCTATTTTAAGTCTTTTGCATATTTTTAGCTTAAAACCTTTCAATCAACAACAGCAAAAAACTTTGTTAGGAAGAGTAAAATAATTATCGCGACAATTGTAATTAAATAAGCAATATATATGAACAGCAACACGAGTACTTTGTACATGGTCTCAATTGATAATGAAAATACATCGATCTCGCGTGACCTGAAGGGTAGATCGTAACTCAGTGCTCTTCAGGTATCCAGCATAACACAAACACTCCATAAGTCGATCAAAACACCATGATCAAGTCACAAAACTAAAGATGTGTTTGGTTCATACCCTCAGATTGTATAATAGATTTATGTTTAATGTTGCCATTTTGTTTAACATTTATTATCTTCATCTCTCCATTTACACGACCATTATGTGACATCATGAATGACAGCTAGGAATCGAAATCTGAATCAGGAGCTCATTTGATAAAAGGTTTCAGGTCCGACTCGGGCGAAACATTAGCCTTTATTTTATGTTGTATGAAGATGATTATTTAAGAGAAATCCATACATGTGGGTATATACATTTGCAGAACACATGCTTATATTTTTCTTGATATTTAATTGATTGTTGCTTTCACGGGGGTGGGTGCTTTTGGGCTTTGAAAATGATTAATCTAAGCAATTAAAATTGAATAGCTTTGTTAATATGCAGGTGTACATGAACTGATCGACTTTAACATCATTTCAACTCAAAAACTTTAATGTTGATATCCTACTAAAACAAGCTTAGCTTTGCTTGTATGAATCAAGTTCTGAATGCCAGTTTTCATTCATATATGGGCGATCCGATCGGATTCTTGTAGTTAAAATTAATTCTTATTGGTTTGCGAATTGTTGCTTTGATCATTGAGACTTCGACTCTTGATGTTGGTGGATAGATATGTGCCGGTTAATAAATTGGGTTGATAAGGAAGTAAACTTGATATGGTTTAGCACAAAATGCATTTTAAGAGAAAGGTAGAGAAAGTAGCAGCAGCAGCAGAAAAGAAAAGTTGTAGGAGTATTAGTAGTAGTATTGGTTTCTATTTTAACGTATGTTTCTTTGTTGTGACACTTGTGTATCAATATCATTACACTGGAGTGTAACCGATTTTTAACTTTTTTTAAAAACTTTTTAGACATGATTTAAGCTTTAATCCAAACTGAAATGTTCTCTCTCTCTCTCTCTCTCTCTCTCTCTCTCTCTCTCTCTCTCTCTCTCTCTCAGTTAGTTTATCATTACCTGTAGTAAATCGTCGAAACAGAAAGTTTATATTAATATTAGCAGTCAGTGGCGAAAGAAACAATGTACCGTTTCAGATTAATTGAGAACTACGGTATTATGTAGTGTTTCTGTCTTTCAGGGCCCTGTGATCCCACTCTACTTTTCCAACTCGTCTCGGCACTTGAATAGTTAACGGCGACAGGAAAGAGCCCTTCTGAATTTTTATTTTATAACAGTTATGTATAACATGAATAATACAAGGAGGCTCTTTAGACGTTGCTCTCTCTCTCTCTCTCTCTCTCTCTCTCTCTCTCTCTCTCTCTCTCTCTCTCTCTATCTCTCTCTCATACACACACACAGAGACATACATCTCTACGTTAACCCAATTTAACCGTTTACAAACTTGTTAAAATAAACAAGCCGACAAGAATATTTATATTTTGCGATAGTGGCAGGTATCTTTCATGCTCATATGGATTTGATTACATGTGTGTCTGGTAGTTAGTGAGATGTTGTTTTTTCTTGGTAAGTTATTCTTATTGTTGTGGTTTTAACGCCGTATTTCAGCACGTGATAGGCAATACACGGCGGACAGTTATCTGTTGGCAGAAGAACCCCGGGATGATCCCTCGACCCATGAGAAGCTACTGCTAAGCTTTCACATATTCCTATGTTGCCCGAGCCCGGGACTCGTACCCAGACAGACCGAAGCGAGATCTCGGTAATCTGTAAAAGCGAACACCTCAGTCAACTCTACACCTGAGGCCCTTCTTCTTGAGATCCTGTTAAACATTGCACCTTGAGGACCCGGAAAAATTATGTGTAATAAATTGCATTTCTTATGAGTTTGCGTTTAAAGGAAAAAATAATCGTCTGTCGTTCGTTTATCATCTCTGATTTTCAGTTTAAGCACTTTTGCATCGGTTACAATTAAACCATAAAATCATCGTCTATCTTTAATTATTTCATCTCTTACAATTCGCATATGTTTTAAGAATCAACGTATTAATAATACTACCGTTATCACCCATTCGTTTCCCGCACATTTCTTTTTAAATCGTGAGTCACGTCGCCTTCAGTCTTATGTGAATGCCAATAACATAAACGTTCCGAGAAAAACTGTAATGTAATTGTTACTACCCGCTATTAAACTGACTAATAATTGTTCATTTCAAAGTGTGTGTGTCAGCTTACGTTAATTCATTTAATAAAATTAAACAAGACGTATATGTGCTTTGTAGCTGTGTAGTTATTCGCAGTAATACCTTATTTCTGGGGTATTTTTGTGTACTCGTGTGTGTGTGTGTGTGTGTGTGTGTGTGTGTGTGTGTGTGTGTGTACATCTACGTAAACATAAGAAACCTATTGCATGCATTTATATCAGTGTACTCAAGTCAATAAGGAATAAATTCAAAACCTACCAAAGTTAAAAGTATCTTAATTAAAGCAAGTCTCAGTACGTTGAGGTTCAAAGATAAGTCTTTTGTTTATATGTTGAAAGTTCCGTAGATCAGTAGATACCACTTCACATCAAGTTGCGAATACAAGTAGTATATAGGGGCTATTTGTGCGACAAGGGAGACAAATGGATCCAACACGCCTGCAACGGAGGAGGCAAAAAGACCATCGGAACATATTCCGTGGATGATTGGGACTTAGAAAACCCTCAAATCGTGTACGCATCGTGGAAATTTACAAGTTAGTGGACCCACTGAACCCTCGGGATAGTTTGTACGGAGGACAACTGAATGCCACCTGTTTGCTCCACCAAGCGGACGAAGAGAAAGGAGAAGAAATAAAATACTTGGACGTGTGCTGTCTGTATCCTTACGTATGCAAAACTCGTCACTTTCCCCTATGTCAAATGCACTTGATGACGTAGTTGACCTGGACAACATTCGACAATATGAAGGCTTTATTAAGTGCAAAGTCTTACCTCCAACAGACTTGCATCATCCCGTTTAACCTCAACATTGCCTTTTTGAAACCGAAACAAGAGGCCAGCTGCTATCCTTCCTCTCAAAGGTCAAAAGAAATTCAAAGAGAAATACTGGAAGTAGAAAGGTGATCGTTTCCCAAAGTGATGTCGAATTGCTTATGGGGTAAAAGGGTAGAACGACCATCTTTACGCAAGGCAGAATATTTGTCCGAGCCAAAACCAAATGTATGAAAGACGTGGACGTCATTCATGAAGATTTGATCTTAGACAACTACGAGGAAGCAATGGACCTTAGAGAAGAAGACGAATTTGAAAATTTCTATGAGATTTACGTGACAGCCCATGCTCGTTGAACATTGTACGAAGTTTTAGAATTGTTAGGAGATAATGTGTTGTATTTTGACACTGACAGTTGCATCTACATTGATCAGCCAGGACACTGTTACCAATACATCGAAGAAGACCGTTTATGAGGATGGACAGATGAGCCTAACGACGACAAGATTATCGTTTTACAAGTGGCGGTCCTGAAAATTACAGCTACAAATTAGGGAACACAAGGAGAAAAGCACACTGAATATAAAGTGAAAGGATTGACTCTCAATTATCGCACCAGTCGCGTGGTGAACTTTGACGTGCAAAAAAGCCTTGTAGTCTAGACAGGATGATAACTTTAAAGTGACCACCTACGAACCGCACAAGATTGTAAGTTTACCCACACACCAAATCGTCAGTCGGCCCTTGGAAAAAGTCATTCAAATCGTGTACCAAAAAAGAGTTCGGCTTCCCAATCACTTCACTTTACCGTATGGATACGTCAATATTGGTCAGCATATAAAAAGGGACACCATCCAACACCGATAGCTCATTGTTACAAAGAACAAACGAGAAAGATCAATTCTTTTTAACAAACATCATTCATGTTCAATGATTCTAATAAAAAATTCACCTTCCGGTAGTGAGAGTAGAAGTGGATGGATTAAACCGAGGCAGTGCGATGGAAGTTGCGATGGAAGGAAACTGTAAGCGTCCATGCGGTTACCACTGTTATTGCGATGTGGGTTTTTTTCCTTGCGAATACAATGGATGCCATATGACTACAGCGATTCAATATCACGTCATGGGAACTTTGCTATCACTACTACCACTACACCTGCCATGGAAAGTGATGCTGTATGTGTCAAACCTGATGGAAGCGAAAGCAATCGCAAACGGTATCGTGGATTCTTTACTTGATGTCCACCTCAGCGTGAGACCATGCGTCTACCACCCTACGGATGTCATAGAGCCCTAAGTAAACTCCTTCGGATTTTCACCGTACCCTCATCAAAATGAAAGACGTATATTTTGTCTCTGTTTTTGCCTTAATATTGTGACTAGGAAAGTAGATTTCAAACCTTTAATGGAAAATTAACAACATATCTGCCAGGACCTACGCCCGAAGAATTAGCCAAAGCCGGATTTTTCTTCTTGAGCGAAGGGGATACAGTCAAGTGCTTCAGTTTCGTTGTGTCACTTTACCAGTGGGAACAGAGATTCCGCTGACCTGAAACATTATCGATGGTCTCCGAATTGTCACTACCTACCTTAAGTGGGACCCTAGTCACTGAAGTGACATACTATGTTGTTCAAGAAATCCAGCTTGGCTAGGAGTAGGAGTCAAACGTTGGACAACACCTAGACAAGTATTTAAATCCCATGTGAAAAATAATATTTAAGGATTACCAACGGAATTGCAGAAGATCTGCAAGGAAGTTTTGGTAGAGACTTGACAGAGCAAGATCTCAATTGGTGTATGTAGACCAACCAACGCGCCAGATTTCTCTGGATGAAATGTGCCTTCTTCCTAATATTCCGCTTTAGACCTTTTACATCAGAAGATTTTATTACCATTCTCCACTGTTACCCTGAATGTCAGTGGTCAGAAATTACACACTATGTCCGTCACATTGGCTCTAGGAGATTTTTTTTAAAAAAAATTAAGACACATCCAGAAGTGACCCTCAGCGTTGGTATAAACACTGGTTGACATGATCATGGAATCCTTACAAGAAAACATTAGTGATTTGCCTGTGGAACTGATAGAACGCATTTACCGAGAGCTTGTCAAATAACAAGTGAAACGTAAAGAACAATTGTATTCGTTACGTTACCGATGTTTAAACGACCAGTACATTAATACTATAAGAGGACTGATTCAGATGAAAGTGTTCCAGTGACTAGTTCAACTGGATGTGAGCGAGAAGGATTGGTTTGTTGTGATTCAATCGTTTTACCACAACGTACACATACTGCAAAGAATTCCAGAAGAAGAGTTAGAGGATTATCAAAATCCTTAACACAACGTAAACGTAGTTGGGGAGGAAACGTCTGAACGGAGTGTGACGTGTGAGTTAGTGACTACCATTTAGTTTAGATATACCACTGTAGTACAACCATATCTGTGCAGAAAGTACACTTATTGCCTCAGACAAGAAAAGGGTATAAAAACGGGCTACCATGGCACAACTTTTATCACTCGTGATTGAATTTTAAACATGTATTGAAATAAACGTGTGCTGAAATAAATGTTGTTGTTATAGGGTTTAACGCTATTTTTGCAGCACACGATAGGCTATATATTGCGGCCAGTATTATTGGTGGAGAAAGAACCCGAGAAAATACCCTGAAAAAACCACCGACCCACGAGAAGCTTCTGGCAAGCTTTCTCATACACCCACATTAACCGAATCTTAGACTCGAACCCACGCAGACAGAGGTACGATGGTAGTGATCCGTAACGGAGATCGCTTATGGCCACTCGGCCACTCAGGGCCCCACTGAAACAAAATGTATAGAAACTCTTGCCTTTTCTTTTTTCGTATCAAAAGTGACATTCCCTATACTACAATGGCTACCTCTACTGTTTCTGCTCCCTCTTCCTCCACTTTTAAAGTTATCGATGAACACTTAGATCGTGCTAGGTGGGAAGTCTTGTATCTTCGTGATCCTTTTAACATGTTAATTGCCAGATGTAGCGGTTCAGGCAAAACCGAATTAGTCAAACAGTTGATCCAACATAAACATCATTTGATCGACCTTCCACCTGAAAGCATCGTGTGGTGTTACAAAGAGTGGCAATCGGCTTACAGCCTCTTGCGATGAAGTCAAGTTGATTCCATCGCGTTGGTAGAAGCAATCCTAGCAAAGACGACGGGATTGTATCAGATGCCAATCACACACGTTTGGTCATTTTCGACGACATGCTAGGAATGCCAGTGTTATTTACATTACACAAAATTCGTTTAAAAAAGTCAAGAACATCGTATCATTGGTATCAGTCCTCATTACGTGGTCTTGTTTAAAAGCCCTAGAGATAAATCGCAAGTGCAAGTCTTAGCCAAATAGTTAAAAACACTTTCGCTACTCATACGTACGTTAATGCCACTCAAACCCAAGCTCCTATTTACTCGTGGATTTAAAACCCACTACCCCGGATTATTTGCGGTTTTATATCCATCTGTTTCACGACTGTTGCCAAGATGGAGGACGTGACATCTATAAGACCCCGTCGTCGACATAACAACAACAACGAAAAATCCATAAAATCCTTGGACAGTTTGGCTCTGTCTGACACAACGTCAATTCAGTATCATCAAACTGATTCTTGCTTTATAGTCATCAGTCGCGAAACAAAGCCACAGTCTTGGAAGCCAGTCTCAAAGAAGTCTTACGATGATTTATGGGGACAGCATGTCAATTACTGCAAGGCATCATTCACATTCAACAATAAACTAAACGCTTTTTTGATAGAAACAAAGTAGTCTTGACATTACTGGCTGATGCTCACATCGACACTAAAACCACAAAGCAAATTATTTTGAAACCTGGAGGTAGCGGTTCTCTAGGAAGTGTCATCACTCGTTCCCTCTTACAAAAAAGCGAAACGAACCCAAAATAAAACGAGCAGTCTTGTCAAGACAAGGTCTTAGATAATCCCACAGAAAAAGAAAAGTCCACATAAGACATCTTCCACAAAAACGGCACCAGGATGTAATCTTACATTTGAAAACCACGACTTGCAGCGACGGTGACCAGTAGCCTAAGGTTCTTCCACGTCTCCGTTGCTAGTGATGCCAGCCAAACCCAATTTGGCACCCGTTCTTCTTAATTTGATGCAACAATTTAAACCTGCCTCTCCAATAACGTCTCATCCAGCGGTGACAACCTTCTCATCTTTAGCGGCAATGGCAGCTGCTAACAAAAAAACCTGCCTCAAAACTCAAAGTCCATGAAAGATCGGGCGTGTCACAAAGTTTGCTGGTTTCGCCCAAAGAAAAACTGTCCCAAGTTAGTTTGTTGAGAACTCCTCCACGACGTGTATTACCTGTCATTAAGTTCATACGACGTAAATATAATCAGTGGCGACGTATTCCAGTATAAAATAAGGCTTGTGGTAAACGATGGGAATCAGTGTGTATGTGTTCCTGAGCACCCAAAGGTGAAACTCAAAGACGTGCACACCGTCCCCATCGTCGTTCATTCTGTCCAAAAAGAATACGAAAAACAACAGTCTCATCATCCAAAACAATTGCTTAGTCAAATATCGACTTCATACTCTGAAAAAGAGAATTCACCAAATGGGAGGTTCATTTGATGAAGATTTTCAAAAATGATTTGATTTTGGAGAACCATAACCTTCTCACCTTTTTGACGAAGCGATAGTATCCAAAATGTAGATTAAACGGCGTGTGTCAAGTCATTGACGTCAATGTAAGTTTGAAACCAACAAACAGTCAGTCACCCCACAGACAAAAACCTTCTTCCCTCTCCAATAGAAAGAAAAGGAAAGGAATAAAACCTAGTTTAGCCAACGTTGGGACGTGTTGTCAATCCTGTTCAAACACTAACCACCCATGCGAAAACATATCATTCCAACTGCCTCCAAAGATGTCATCGATACAGTGTGTGAATGTTGTTTTAATGTCTTGAAAGGCACAATACCTTTGCCTTTGTCTCCACATCAGAGAAAATGCCTTGGCAAACATCACCACGTTCTTTGCCATATGGTTCTAAAGCAAATACACATTCGTCAAAACAGGACATTGAGTACGCATTGGCAAAACTAATCACACTTTCGACAAAGGTTACTTACCCAACTGGACCATCGAAGTGTTTTGTGTCACCGGACGAGTGCGTGGTTGTCCTCCTGCCGTCTATAAATTGGAAGACATGAATAGGGAAGTATTAAAAGAAACGTTTTACTTTCCCGAGTTACTACGCGTAACCAGACCGAAGACTAAGTACGTATGAAAGGATATACTCCCATTTTAGATGCTTGGATCGACGCTTCGCAAGTCATCGACTGTAAAAAGAAGTGACCATCATGCCCTTCAACACAGCCTCAGCTGCCACAGTGACCACTCCTACACCCATTTCGTCTCTGCAAGATATACAATATCATCCCTTGTGATTGTGATGTGGAGAACTTGTATCTAAAACACAAATCGTCGTTTCCCTCAAATCGCTGTGGTGTAATGTGTCATCGGCGCAGACATTGTCAATTTGAGTTTTCAACAATGAGACAAATATTAGTAGATCATTTAACTGAGCCGTTGCATCGGTTTCTTTCTTCCCAATCCTTCCCTGAAATACTCTTCCAACGGGAACAACAACAACAAATGGAGCCTTGTGTCCCATGGCAGTCATTCTCCCAACAATTACCCCTCCAACCGCAATCCTCTTTTACATACTCCTCTGGCTTTGAGTGACCTCTGGGACACCAATCTACAGTACCGTGACGTCACCATACCTGTTCCATTCCTATTCTCCCTATACAACCACTCCACTTTCTCGTGTCCCTATCCAGGCCCCAATAGTACCATATTAAATTCCCCATGTCCTTAAACAGCCCAAGAGTTATTTTTAAGACCTTGTCCCTAAACAGCTCCAGGGGTGGGTGTCGTTTCTATAATGCATTTTCCCATTGTCCCTAAACAGCCCCCATATACTACTAATAGGCATGGCTGGTTTTAGATTTTTCTTGATCATTGTAGTAAAGATACCACGAATATAGTAACACTATCTTGGCTTTGGATATTTCTTTCGATGTTGTGAGCTCTTTATATAATTTAATTTGGAATAACTCAAGGAGATGTAATTTTGAAAAAAAAGCTATCTGTAAGGGAAAAAATATAAAAGAGCCCAAATTGGATGGATGGATGGATGGATGGGATAGATATATAGATATTCCACGATATATCCTTTCGGGCAACAATAGATAGATTATGGAGATAACTTTAGAAATATTACTTGTGAATTATGAATACGCGATTTGGTTACTGCGACATTAACTACTCGTGGAAAAATGCCATATTAGTAAGACAAGAGAAATATTTAGAAATTAAATTGTATTTATGTTGGATTTTAAAGATGTGTTAGGACATACCAGTAATTGCTAAATCTGATTAACGAGAAACGTTCATTTGATGGACTACAGTTCAAGCAGGTACAAGTAAGCTAATTGTACTGATAATTAGATTTCCGCAAAAATTTCAACAATGAACGAGGTGAAAATTGTGATATTGACAAGATCATGAAATTTCTTTTAATCGTCAAAAGTTGCCGAAAGAAAATTTGTATTAAGGTGGAGTATTGCAAGTGTGTAATCAAATCTCTCCTAATCATTTTTTTCGCTAAGCGCTGATCTGAATATTGTAAATGTTTCCGTGGGGTTTAAACCATGATGTTGAATTGTAAAGTTATTATGATTGTTGAAAGTTATTATTGTCTTTTGTTGAAAGCATAGTGAAGACCGTCAGTGCAAAACCATACGGGGAAATCTTGGTCAAATTTAACCAATGTTTACAATGTTAGTTAACATAAAAGAAACAGCTTCATAGTTTTTCTCCCACGGCGGCTCCATAAACCAGTGATCTTTTTGGACACATGTACCTCCTAATAAATTCTTCGTTTCTTTATTACACTGGCTGTAATCTTAGTGACGGCCTGTGCTACATTGACAGGACACAAGGTACTAATTATATGGAAGATCTGTGAACCAGTCTAGAAACGGGTGAATAAATAATATATAGGGGTTTGGTGGTTCATAATTTGTTAATAATGAAAAGTAGAATTTTAGTAAAAATGTCTTTTAAAAGCTTATCCTATCTGTAATTTTTTTTACAATATTGATAATATTCTATTGATGAAATTTTAGTATTTTTACAGGTTTGACTTGGGAGTACTAAAAATGAAAGTAGCACCTGACTAATTTGGTGCAAAATCAGTAACGTGTTTCATGCACGTTTAGATTTTTTTATCAATGCCGCTGCTCATATGGTGTTCTCCACACCGAAACTTGCACTAACGATAGTTGTGCATGGAGAAATATAGGTCTGATCATTAGCACCAAGGAATTTTAAGTTATTGAATTTTGAATAGTATGGTATTTCCATATGTTTACTATGGGAGTTGAATTAGTACCGTGACTCCTACATAGACTATCGTCCGGGTGAAACCGTTTTCTCAAAGCAGGTGTTGTCTTTGGACTCTTGGAATTAAACTTAGTAACAGAAAGAAATGACATCAAGAGTTTATATAAAATCAAGTTATTATATACCAGCGGTTCTCAACCTTTCTAGTGCCGCGACCCTTTTAATGCAATTCCAAATGTTGTGGCGACCAAACCGTAAAATTATTTTCGTTCATAACTGTATAAATTTATATTTCCGATGTTCGTAAGAGACCCCTGGCAAATCGTTGTTCGACCCCTTGACGGGGTCGCGACCCACAGGTTGAGAACCGCTGTTATATACGTTTAAGCATTGCCCGACATTCAGTCGTCTCCGTAAGAATGTTTGCCTGCAGCGGTGTTATTGCTTGGACCTCTTTAAACATCGTTACCATTAGTAGACGATTTAAGAAAGAGACATACGGAAGAAATTTAGAATTGTTTTTAAAACGACATTAAGAAGCAGAAGAATTTATTTAATAACAACAAAAATGACATGAATGAAAAAAGCGAGAACAATACAACTTTGAAGAGTGTAAGACGAAAGAAACGAGTGGAAACAAAACGTTTTGTGATCTACAATAATTTGGGCGGAGTTAAGATTTCAGAAAGAATTGTTTGAGCCTTTATTATCTAAATCCAAGAAAAAGATATGTTCCCGTGCCAAGATTTCTAAGCCTTTCATCGTCATAACATCTCTCACCGCCACCAGGATACCATCAGTGACTGATACTTCCATTAGCAGAGCAGCAACATCAACAGGATCAGTAGGTGGAAATGGCCGTGGAAATGGATTGAAACATAAAACTGAGGATGAAAACTCCCCAAGTTTCTTTTAAAAAGAAGAAAATTACATTGCCCAATGGTCCTTCTCAAGGAGACATATATATCAATCATTTCTGATTCAAATAAAACTCATTTCCATTACCCTATGATATAATTGTTTGAGTCGATGATTGTGTGTTTATGTATCATATCCATAGAAAAAATATCACGACAAAGAGACACTTAAGTTCTTTTTGGGGCATAATGTCATTGTTTCAAATTTGAATCACGACGAAAATTTCATAACTCATCACACACTTCTATTTTCGTCTACCATCTGTCTCTTATATTTCAATTTCCTCACTAGCATTGGCTTTTCATCTTCATTGTTCTAGTTGTCTATATTTCTTATATAACGTGACAAATAAGAGTTCTTTTAATTTCTTTTGCTTTTGAAGAACTCTCCTTTTTTCACTTCTCCTGCTTCGTTTCATATTTCTTTGGACACTTTAAATACTAATATCCTTTTCCTGACTATGACAACAGATATTCTTAGTTTTATCTCTATTATTCCTGTCATTCGTTTGCTCTAAAGCGCAGTGATTTATCTCATGAGAGACATAGAAGATGTTCTCTAAATCTTCGACCAGAAGGGCAACATGTTTAGACACTTCTTCACTGCCTGATTAGTAATGTTGACGGAATCAAAATACGACTTACTGACGGGAAAATAATGAGGATGTACAAATTCGCGGTGAACGTGACAGGTGTTTCTATCTTCCTCGTCAGTGGTCGTGCCAGAATGCACGTTGAAAGGAATGACACCCAGTAACGGTACAAATGCGTGTCCCACCACATTGTACTCCTCCACATCAGACTACACTAAACTCAAGTTGAGTCCATTGTTCAGTTTCTATAGCCAATGACCTGCAAAATCCAAGAATCATAAAAAGAAAATGATAGGATATCCTTGCCAACATACTTTTGAACTCTTTCACATGTCGTTTTCCAAATTTTCTGGTTCTTCGTTAGATAATTATTTTGATATCTTACACTTCGTCTTCTCGTTAGTCACGCGTTGTAACTCTGGCAAGTAACAGGTTCCTTTAACCACTTCTCCGTTCACGTCGTCCAATTTATAGGCGTCACGATTACTGCCATGCACTCGTCTAATGACACAACACAGTTCAGTGATCCAGTTGGATAGGTATCTTTTGTCGAAAGTGCGTTTAGTTTTGCCAATGCGCACCAAATGTCCTGCTGCCCACAGTCCACCTTTTTTTGATAACAGCCAACGTTGCAGATGTACCAAACAGGCGTTCAAAAATAGTAACTTCGTTATCGGGAGTCACTTCTTGCGGGACACATCTGATGCTCCGACGGTAATATTGGATATACGTCGATGTTCTTGAAAGTGTATTGATTCTACAAAATATTTCCACATGCGTTCTTTTAAGGTGCGTTGAACACGTTCCACGATGCTGGTAATTGTTAAGGGATTCTGGGTGGTGAAAAATTCATGCCACGTTACCTTAATTCGTTTTGGAAAGCTTAATTTAGAAATTCGGCGGCTTTGTCAGTTTGCCATTCAAGAGTGTGACTACCACTTTGTTTCAACACCAATTTTAAGGCTTGCACTAACTCATTCCTAGATTTGGAAGTCAATGGCATGACCCAGGAAATTAGAAAAGACATCGATGAAACGTAAATATTTGACTTTTGTAGCCACGATTGTAGGTGGGCAAATGCGAGACATCGGCTACATCGACTTGCCGCTGATGATTGATGCCCTCCCCTAAGATGTGCATTCTGGAAAAGTTTCGTCAAATGGGTTTGTGTAAGTTGGACGTGGGTTGTTCTTGTAACTAACCATCGTTGCACTTGAGGCAAACGCACACCTTTAGTCGGTTATTGTCAGCAATTCAATTTCTAAAATCCTCCTTCACCTACAGGTTGGGATGGGTGGATCGTAGTAATTGCTGTCTAACGCCTCCAATGTTTAATAAGTCAACCACTCTTCAATGGATGGAACAAAATGGTGTTTTGGAAATGGCTTTACGTTTCCAATGTGCCACAGGTGTAGAAGTTGATGGTAGTAGTGATGGTGATGGTAATGGGATAGCTTTGTCTTCTTTTATTTTTTCACTTCTGGTGTCCCTTATTGTTTATTTCTGTCGAAAGAAGACTAGACATCATCTTTCTAACCAAAGCTATGAGTTCTTCTCGTAGCTGGGTGGGATAAGGGGTCAACGATGACGCTGAAATCTTGCTTAGGATGGGAGTTTCAATAGTTGTTTTAAAGCATTCTCGTTTTTCTTCTTCCTTAGCAATTCGTGGCACTGCGTCTGTCATAGTCACTGGGGTTAGTGGTTGTGTTGGTGATGAACTTTGTGTCAAGTTCTTATAATCTATCAGAGTTGGCAGCGTTGTTTCGTCTAATGCTTTCTGGTGAAAGAGTCGCAGTCGTTGCAATAGTTGACCTTATGGATGCAGTTTTGCCGTTCTGACAAATCGCGTCTATCAATCAACGATTACACTCCGTGTTGTAACTGAAACGTCTTGGTCAAATAAGGATTAGAAGGTAAATGTGAGGTCCGTTATTCTTGCCAGCGATGGTATTCCATCCATCGTTTGTAAGGCAATAAATCCAGTGTTCGCTTTTCTGTCTTCTTTCTATCTTAAAATACATCCCAGAACTCACAACATGGGCCCTACGGTTGCTTTGGCATTAGGACCTTAAAGGGGTAAAATCTTTGTTGACGGATGGGAAGTTTATTTAGGACCATTTGGCGAAGAATGTGGCGATGTTTGGCTAAGCTCTTATTCTGGTGTTTAGACAAGGCAATCAGACAACATTCGCTCAATGTATTGATCACGTCTCTGGATGCTGTTCGAATGAGGTTTTTTCTCATGGTTGGAGAAGCTTTGGACAGGACGGACAACATGTCCCAATGTTTGACTAAACGATGAGGCAATCCGTTCCTTTTCTTTTCTTTGGGGTTGAGGAAGGGATATCTTCTGGGCTGATAACTTTGTTTGTTTGCTTGTTTGTTGATTCCGAAGCACAAGCCCATTGTTCTGTTTTTATTACTATCGCGTCTTCAAAAAGGAGACACTTTGTTTCCCAGAATCGCTCAAAAATCCTCCCCTTTCGGTCCTCCTCATTTTCTTTACACGACTGTGTTTTCTTTGAGTGACGTCGATGCTTAGCTAAAGATTTCGGTTTGATGACGAAACTGTCCTTTTCTTTTTCATTTTCTTTTTGAACGGAAGAATGATGATGTTGATGGCTTGCACTTCTTTTTGGTAACATCTTTGGGCATTCAGACGCAATCACACACACACACACACACACACACACACACACACACACACACACACTGAAGTCCATAGCTTAGCTTGACATGCGTCCTTTAAACGTATTTTTCAGGGGCTTACTGTCTAAATCATTCTGCTTTCAAACTCTTTGAACATATGTTCTATACGATCAAAACATCCTTCCCATTGCTGTTTATCCGCTCATTTGGAATATATGGTCTTTTCTGTGGGTAACGTCGATGCTTGGCTAAGCGTTTTATTTGGAATACGATACCGTCTTTTTGTTATTCCTTTTCCTATTTGGACAGGAGAAATACGATGGCGGTAAAGATGTCCACTTCGTTTGAGGGGGTATCATTGATCGTTCAAGAGAACAAATTCACTGATCCTCATCGTTTTACTCACGTCATTTTGTACTGGAATGCATCGCCAGTGATTATCTTTTCGTCGTACCATGCATCACACGTCCTGGAGAGCTTCGGAACGGACTAAATTTGGATAGCTCATGCTGGACAAATCCAAAAAACTCTGCAACATGCCCGATCTCTCTTGGACTTTGATTGTGTGATAGGTACTTTGTCAGTAGCTGCCACTGCAGCTAAAGAAGAAGATGGGGGTATCAGCTCTGAAAGAGAAGTTATTGGAGACAAGGGTTTCCTTTGTTTCATCAAATGACAAAGAAGGGGTATCACATTGGGATGTCCTGGAATCATCAACAACATTGACGTGGAAGAACCTGAGGCAACTGCAGATGCGAATGTAATGTTGTGTCTTGGTTGATGTGCCTCTCTTGCGGATAGAAGCTGTTCTCTGGCGATGTTTCTTGGGACCTTTCTTTTTCTGTGTCTGTGACTTCTTCTTGACACCTCTGTTCTTTGTCTTATGGATCCGTTTGGCGTTTTTGGGCCTGGGCATTTTGTTGGGGATGACTTTGGGGGCATTGAGGTCCACTTTTAAGAGGGAACGAATGATGATACTTACTATATACGTTTTACCTCCAAGTTTCAAAACGATTTGCTTTTTGGATGAAGTGTCGATGCGAGGGTCGGCTAGTTGCGTCAAGGCTACTCTAGTGATCTAAAAAGAAGGCGTTTAGAATGTGAATAATGCCTTGAATTAATTGACGTTATGTTACTGTAAACCATCGTAAGTTTTCTTTGATACTGCCTTCTCAGACACGGGCACCTGTTTATGGATTTGTTCGCGACTGATGCCGTACAAGGCACGAATCAATTTGACGGAAACCTAAGAGTAACGCTATATGAGAGAGACCCAGAGTGACCTAGGAGTTTATAGCTTTGTTGTTGTTGCTGCTGCTAAATCGACGACGGGGACGTGTACACGACAGACCCGCCGTCTTAGCTACAGTGGTGGAACAAATCTGTACGAAATTGCAATTAATCGGGAGTGGTGAGTTTTAAATGCGGGAGTAAATATGCGTTTGGGGTTTGAGTGCCATCGTCGTGCGCATGAGTCAGACAAGGCGTTCCTAACGGTTTGGGTAAGATTTTCACTTGCGAATTATCTCTAGGGCTTCTCAACAAGACCAGGCAATGAGTCTGGGACTGATGGTGCTATAGGGCTTTTTTTGTTAATACAAATTGTTTAGTGATGTAAATGACACTGGTATTACGATGATTACATTTGCGTGAAAACCAGTTTAATTTCTTCTTTGTCTGCTTCTAACATGTCATCGAAAATGACCAGATGAGTTCGACTGAGGTCAAACATGATCCCGTCGTCTTCGATAGGAATACCTTCCACAAATATGATGGAATCGCTGTTACTTTCTCGTGAGAGACTGTGCACCGATTGCCACAATTTTTAATACTAGACGACACACGAGCAGTTGAAATCGAAGATCTATCAAATGATGTTTATGTTCGATCAAACGTTTGACAAATTCGGTTTTGCGTGAACCAATAGGTTTGGTAATTAACATATTAAATGGATGTCGAAGATACAATACAATGCCTTCCAACTGGCTTGATATAAGATTTCGTCGATGACTTTGAATGT
Organism: Unio delphinus; assembly: GCA_029339505.1. Taxonomy (NCBI): domain Eukaryota; kingdom Metazoa; phylum Mollusca; class Bivalvia; order Unionida; family Unionidae; genus Unio; species Unio delphinus. The sequence goes on from JAQISU010000093.1 coordinate 4,128,537, forward strand.
GTAGGAAGAGGAAGCAGAGACAGCAAAGTTAGTCATAGTGCATGGAATGTCACTTTTGACATGAAGACAGACAATACAGGAGTTTTTATACTTTTACATGACACGTTTATTGATTTTTTTTAAAAATATGGAACAACACATATAACAAAAACAATATAAAAACCAAATGGTTAAGAACACCACTTAAATACACATCAAATCGATCAAAGTGGAACATAAACAAGTCACCGTACAACATTTGTTTTGACGAACGTGTGATGTCCTAGGGACAGCGTGTAATGTTCTTAGAGTCTTAGCACTTCGTGCAGTCACACAGAGGTCCTCTTGGAATGGCATTTCTGGAATGCACATGTCGATGACAGTCCTATCCTACGGTGAGTGTGTTTTCACAATGACAGGTTCTCTGTCATTGCAAAACACACATTTAAAAGTTACTTTTTCCACTGGACGTTTGAATTTAGGATCACAACTGTTGGGCATAGTCTGCCACTTCTTTTATCCCAGTCTCGATACCCACAATTCTCCAGGCACGTATATCTGACCATTGCGTTTGTAAGTCACAAGCTGCACACACATCGTCATTACATCATCAATACCTAGAAATTTACGAATCTTTCTTTTCGTACAGGTCGAGAAGTTTCCAGATGAAAGCGCAAGACTTTTAACATAATTAGTCTCTTGTAGACATTTAAAGGTACCATTTTCATACATGTCTTCTTTTATGGCGGTACCTCTTTGTAAAAATCGCACAGAGTTTACAAGAAATCGTCTGATAAACGAATCCTAGAAAGGAACTCCAACTACACACACCACACGACGAAACCAATTCAATGGATACACTTCTCGTAATACGTGTTGGTAGTCCTCCACAATTCAGGCATCAGTGGTTCCAGCATTGGTGAAGTAACGGATGTAATTGTGCTCTACGTTGAACTTCTATTTTCACCAACTCTCGGTAAATGCGTTTTCTCAAATCTACAGACAAACTACCAATCATCTCTTGTAAAGTACCCATCCAGAGATTTACTGGGGTCGTCCGACTAAAGGTAGATAGTACAGGTAAACCAAATCAGTCTGCTCCTACTCGTGAAGTGACACACCGCAACTTAAGCACTTGACTTTATCCACTTCGCCCAAGTAGATAAATCCGGCTCTGGTTAATTCTTCGGGGATACGTCCTCTCATATATTTAGGCTATTTTCCTCGATAGGTTTGGAATCGATTTACAAAGTCACAGTATTCAGGCAAACGAATATTCACCTTTCGCAGGATCCTTTCATGAGGGTACGGTGAAATCCGCAGTTCACTTTGGGTTGGATGACATTCGTAGGGTGTTAGACGTATGGTTTCACGTGGAGAATGACAATGGCAATGAATCTTGTACAGTGTAAGGGTGACAGATAACGATTGGCATTGTTTTCGCGTCCATCAGGTTTGCCACGGACAGCATCGCTTTCAATGCTAGGCATGAAAGCAAGAGTCATAGTAAATGTGATACTGAATCACTGAGGTCACCGATATCCCTTCACTTGAGAATCACCGAATCTAAATGGTGTTGTCTGATTGTTTGCATTAATCGTTCTCGCTTGGTCTTGATATTTAAAATGAACTATTATTCTTGGACGTTGTCCCTTTATATTTGCTGGCCGATATCGATATGTCAGTACGGTAAAGTGAAGTGACTGAGAAACCACACTAGCTTCTTGTATACGATTTGATACACTTCTTCCAACGATCGACTGACCATTTGGTTTGTGGGAAAACGACCAATCTTCTACGGATCGTAGGTGTCGATCCTTTCCAGACTGCAAAGCTTCTCTGGCGGTTCCCTTTGCGCTAATACAGGTGGACTATGGAAGCATCTTTGAATTCCTGGGGATCGTCTCTTGTTTCCGCATCAGTACAAACAGTTGGCGGAGCCTTTCAATCAGAGATTTGCCCCCTTCCTTATATGGAGTCTGAACCAGGTGCTTTGCCACTGGAGAGCAGATGTATCGCTTTAAGTGTCTCCAGCATAATTGAAGGGTCATCCAGTACATTGTTGATCGGTAATCGGGTAAGACGAATAATAGGATGATTAGGGACGCTGTCAAAGTGTTTAGTACATCGTTGAAGAATCGTCTGTTTATAAATAATTAGTGTGTTCCGTCGGCGCTGAGAAAGGGGGGGGGGGGGGTGATGCAGAGGATGTATTATCCACTCACTTCTTTCAGGGAATTGTAGAAGTTCTTTCAGGGAATTGTAGAAGTTCTTCGTCATGCTGGTCTGCGTAGAACTTGATGTCATTGTTGCTTAGCCATATGTTTTACATCTGAAGGAGCTTCTGCTGTACAGTTATGAGTATATTGTTGTACGCATGTTTTCTGGAGGTGGACTTGGGGTTGTTGAAGTAGGTTTGAAGGAGGCGGTATTTCGCATACAACAACAGCTTCATCTCCTTGCTGTTATCATCAAACCATATTTGATGTTTTCTGGTTAATGGTCCTAGGACTTCCGAAGCTATGCTGTAGACCAGCTCACTGAATGCCACCCAGTCTGAAACCACATTACGTTTGTCCAGAGGGGTGGATTTCAGATGTGTATCTGTGGAGTCCACGGGACACTGTTTGGGACTGTTGCATTTCAGCTTGGTGATGTTCAGTCGTTTAAGAGCATTCTTTCCTTGTGGGTGTCTTTTAGGCTCAATGCGGATGTTGAGATTGATGATGATGAGGCGTTGGTCTGTCCAGCAGTCAGCGCCGCACAATGACATAGTCGATGAGGCGCCAGTGCGCAGAGCGTGGGTGCATCCATGACGTTCGGTAACGGATATGGAGGCAAAAGACTGTATTGGAGATCAACAGTTGAAATCGCTGCGTCAATCTGGAGAAACAGGAGACCGTTGCTGTTACAGTGACCCACTCCGAGCTTTCCTAGCACTCCATCCCAGGTATGGTGATCACAGCCTACTCTTGCATTGAAATCTCCAAGAATGGCGAGCTCATCTGCCATTGGAATGTCAGCAAACACGGAGTGAAGATTCTCATAGGATTCGCCCTTCACTTCATCTGGGTTGGTCTTGGTTGGAGAATAACAACTGATGATGATAAAGCGCATCTTCCAGATAAGAGGATGAGTTTCATGGTCATGAGTCTGTCATTTACTCTTTTGGGAGGTCCAGCCAATTATTCAATCAATGCTGTCTTCACTGAATAGCCGACACCAGCCACACGGCGCTCTTCACATCCTATGCCGCTCCAAACAAATGTGTATCCGGAGCCCCTTTCACAGAGTTCGCCTTCTCCTGCAAGCCGGGTCATGCTCAAGGCAGATATGTCCCCGTTATATCTGGCGAGTTCCGTTCCTCTTAGGGCAGTTCTCCTCTGTGACATTTACTCATTACTCATTTATCGAGTAAAGTGCGTACATTCCATACGCCAAGTGTGAGAGGAACAATCCTCAGTTTTTTGGGTTTTTGTTTTGTTTTTTTTATTTTGATTGCTGAAGTAGTGTCGCCGCCAGCCGCGGTATGCGTGCTAGGGACTTTAGAATAAGTAATGTTTAGAGCACCTTTTGTGCACCTTCCTCATACCAGTGAGGTAAGCTGTGCATTCCTGAAGAGGGCTTCTCAGTAGCTCTGGGGGCTGCCGGGCTGTACTGCTGCTTCATGTCAGTGGTGAACGACCCTAATTGCCTGCGCCACCTGTGTGCAGATTTGCGATGAAATGGGATGGGTGGATGACAAGAATGACTTGCGCGGTGACTTTGTTTTAATCGAGGAAGAGTGGTGTAGTTTGTCGACACAGACAATTTTTTTCATCTCTCTTTCTCTCTGTCGCACACACACACACACACACACACACACACACACACACACACACACAAGTCTGATTCTAGTTTAGTTTATACCATGTTTTGATTTATAAACTTTTCATATACAATTATGAACATAAGATTTGGAGTATATGGTATAATCTATGGTAAAGAACGCACAAGTTTGTATGGATTGCATCCCTTTGTAGGATTAATTAGACCAATGACACGGCTATACCAGTACACGCTAGCATGTGTACAACAGTATACTGGAAAATCAAATATCAATGTTTCAGTTGCTAAAATGTAAACAGGAAGAATGAGGTATGGTTAAAAAGGATAAATACCAAAAAATTATATTTTAACAAATAATATACTTTGAATTAGTACAGTACACTTAGGAGTAAAGACACTAAACGTCCTAAGCTGCCCGCTGAATTATTTTACCGGTATTTTTAAAAAAAAATATTTATATTTTCAGAAATAAGAAAATACACGCATAATGTAAACTAAATAATGACAAAACTTATTTTTTTTAAAAACGCACTCTTTTAGTTTATAACAATTCATTGCCATAGTAATTTAACAAGAATTTGTACTTCTAGTGACCTGTTTTTGATTATTTCAGTTATAGAGCAATTTGATTAGCATACCGGATACCGTAATCCATATATAAGTCGATGCCGTTTCAATGACGTAATCCACATATAAGTCGATTCGAAGTATAATGCGAAGACCTTTAATTTCACAGAAAAATGTATCGACCTTTAGGCCGGAACATACGGTATGCTGAATATTTATTAATTTTGATGTTGTTTATTTATGTTGTTGCTTATCATTGTTTGGAGTATGTACCAACAAGATATATTTTTGAATTTTATTTCATTGATTTGTCTTGATCTCAGTACACATGGAGTATAACTGGATGTTGATACATTATTACCTATCATGGTATGCACGCACCCTCCAGTCATTATTTTTCTCTCACTCCACTGCTTTCCTTTTCCTGTTAATTACATTTGATGTACGGATTTCTTCTTTAAAGAGTCATAATGTCTCTTTGGTTAATGCATTCAGATCTGATTTCCACCATATTAGCATCCCATGGAATCTACATAATAAAACCTTCATGGTTTTGATATTCTGTAAAAGGCATGGCTAACTAAACATATTGTATAAATATACCAAAAAAGTCCTCACTAAATTACATTAAAATAGGCAGTATAATGTACACAGCTCCATATTACCCATATCTAGCAGTATCAAATATATACATACGTTCTTTATTGGGTTATTTTATACTCAACTTTTGTAAACAGAAAAGAAGTGTCCATTCCGCATGCATATTTAGAAGAATAGAAAATTTATAATAAAAGAATAAAACAAATATAGTAAAATATGATTTGCTGTCATTGTTATGTATATTTAATTTAGTTGTTTGTGTGTTTGTTTTAAAAAAATTATTTGTTTTATTCCATGTATATGTTGTGTACCATTATATACTGTTTTACTTAGTTCTTCCTCCACCATTTATGTGAAGGCATGTTGAAATAAATGAAACTATTTTCAGCATTGACACACCAGTCAAACTGATTACTGGTTAATTGCATCAAAAAAATAATATATATATAATACAAATCAGAATCCTAAAGTTTCTTTAATGACAACATGTCATCATCAATTCTGCAAAAGTCTCATATTGGCACACATGTTAAGTACAACAAAGATCACGTGCTTTTGCCTATCCATGCACTGCTTATGATATTCTCTATTTGGCTATATACCGGTATGTACTTTTCTTACCGTTGAATCTTTTATCAATTGAAGGATCATGAAATGGTAATTGATGCATTATGGGAAATGAAATATTGCACCCACCATCTGGAGCAAGTCTTGAGTGATGTACCTGATGTCATGTTTGACACGCAGTCATGCCTTTGGTATCATTAGGCATGATTGCATCATTGCATGTCAAACATGACATCAGGTACAAATCGAAGGTAAATGTTGTCATGAAAGACGAAAATTGTTTTACTAAATTTTTCATTGGTTTGTGCTTTTAAGACATATGTACATAAAAGAATTTCAAATTTAGAAACATGGTAAAGTTGTTAGAGTTGATGTTTGAAAAAGATTGAACATGTTGCATATGTATGTTTCCTGCTACATTTACAAATAAATGTTTTCCGTTGCTGAGATTTTATCATTTATGTTTATAATACTCATGCAATGCAATGCATGGTTTGCTATGTAAATACGCTCGTCCAGTTCCTAACAAAAAACAGCTATCCGTCAGATAATCAAATTCGTTTTTGACAATGACCAATATATGCATGCTATTATTACTATTAATTGCCTTTTATTCTGCTGCATAGATACAAATATTGTAATCATTTTGTAGAGCATACTTGACACTTGAGAGTAGTTGCCATTATTACCAAATTTGTAACCGACTTGCCTTTTTTGCATATTTATTTTTGTATAAATGAAAACATTTGATATATTATAAAATAGTTTTTGTTTCTTCCTTCTATTTCTATCAAAGGTTTCTCACTTTGCCTGATGACGTCATTGCATGTGGTCATGGACTTCGTTTGTGAGAAACCTTTTACCACTTTGCAAACATTGTTGCAATTCGGTGCAATCATTCATTTTGATCATTATGTTTAGTGTCGTTTTAGAAACTATATTTTCTGTTGAATAAATGTTTCAGTAGTCCAAATTATTGCAAATTAAGTTGAAACTTTGTAAAGTGGCATTTCAGTCAAATTGCATCCAACTGGTAATTTAAGCAGAACAACGAGCCTATGAATGTTTAACTTTGTACGCTTTTAATTATATATATATATTGTATTAATAGAATATATAAATGAACACTTTTGTATGATGCAGTTAAATATCTAGACTATAAGCAGAGTGATATTGTGTGAATGAACAATGAGCCAAAATGTATGTCTTTTTAAATTCTTTCACATGGTATGCTTTGTCTGTGATGTATTAGTAGCGTTGGTTTGGGACACTTTGTTATCGTTTGGCCTATGCATTCATACGTCATGAATTTCCATATTGAATACATTGACTGCAGTGTAGACCATACCATATTATGCACTGTACACTGCTATCGTCATGTAACATTTTAGGAAGTAAGTAAAGGAGAGTTAGTAAGCGTGAAGTAAGGGGAGACTATGAGAAGTGCAAGTTGGCTTTGTTGCCAATTTGTAACAAGTAAGAACACAATGTGCACGATCTATAACTTATTAGGGTCTGTGAAGGCAGGATGAAATCAATATGTCACTTGTTTCTTAACTATATTAAATTTGTATTTGTTCTTATAATAGTCATAAAGGATTGTTATGATCTTCAGCTTAATCATGACATTATTTTAGTTTAAGGTTTCACTTCAAACTACTGAGATATAAGATGATGTGAATCTTTTAGGCAAATATAGTGGATCATTGATATACCAGTGTATCAATTTTCATGCTTTATAAATGAGTTTCATCTTTTACAGACACTTACATAGAGCATATACATTTAGTTTTTCCACTCAGAAATAGTAACTTCTTGCACAATTTTGACATTGGTAGGGTGATAATGTTAGGATGGTGACGAACTCGTCTTCATTGACTTACTTACTCATTCGTACTTTGTTAGGAATAAATAAAAGGATTTTTGAGACATTATGTTTTCTTTCTCAGCATCTTGCTGCTGTGGATTATTTGGCACGTGAAATATTACTGCTATGTTCATTGAATGGAACGTATCAGACAGTTGCAATAAATCTACAAAGGTAATGTCACAAATTCCTGCTACCCTTGTTATATATATATATATATATATATATATATATATATATATATATATATATATATATATATATATATATATATATATATATATGTGTGTGTCTTATCTTGTTCTTGATATATAATTTACTATTAGAAAAGCAATTATATAAAAAATATATGTTTTCTCTATATTACAACACAATCTAAATCATTGTCAATGTTTTTATTTTATTCTCATTAGCTAAAATAATAAATTATATACATGATACAAAGACTATGTTTCTCACATTTGGCTCTAAAAGGTTACAATATCTCCTAAGCATCTTAGACCTTCTCAAATAATTTTTTTTATATGTTGGAAAGATCTCATCTACTGCTTGAAATGAAGTACAATGTCTGTTCAAATGGTCTTGCTTAAACTTAAACACCATATTTTAAGTGTGTGTGCGTATGTGTATGTGAATGTACAGACTGGATCTCTATTCTTCAATACTTCAGGAGCTTTTGATAAAAAATGTAAAATTCATGATTTCAAAGTTTTCTACCCCAAGGTAAATTTAATTTTTGCTATAATTATACCCCAAACGTTGGTTAAATGGTGTTCTTGCATTTATTATTTGACTTGTTATGATTCAAACACTATATTTTGGTAAATTAAACTTCACATAGTTACTGTAAATTACATTCCAAAATGAAACAAATTTGCTAACATACTCAAATTTTCCAATACACATGGAGCAGGTGTGTCATTATCATCAACAGTCTCTTGACCAAGTGTGGTAATCCAGGCACTGTGCTACCGAACATCTGACCAATTCATTCCACTTGTCTTGATCATGTGCCAATACCTGTGTCTCCGCAAAACGTTTCCTGGTCCATTATGTGATGTTGTCAGTCCACTTTTTTCTCTGTCTACCTCCCCTTCTGCCACACTGGACGCTGCAATGCATGACTGTTGTGGATAGACTGTTGGCTCTTGTGATAAGGTTATACCATTTTAGCTTTCAGCTTTCTCTTTGTGACAGTGGTGAGGAGGTCTTCATATTGGCCTACGTTTGCGCCTGATGATGTTACCCACTTCTTCATTTGTGCTGTCGTCCCTGTAAGCGATGCCAAGGTTGGTTCTGTAGCATCTCATTTCAAGTACCTGGATTCTTCGTTGTAATTCTGCTGTCAGGGTCCAGGCCTCACATGAATAAAAAAAAGATTGAGTTGACTTGTGCTCTCAATAGTCTGATTTTAATTTTCAGACGGATATTCTTGTCTCTCCAGATGGGTGTTAACTTTGACATAGCTGCCGTTGTCTGTGCTGCTTGTGACAAAATGTATGATCTTGGTCCCTCTTCTGTTATTACAGAATTCCTTATATTTAAACTGGCTCACTGTTTCCAGTTCCTGTCCTCTGACTTATATCTGGGCTGAGTTTTGTCTTCTCGGCGCTTATCTCCATGTCAACTCTGGAAGATGTTTCATCCAGGTTTATCACTAAGGTGGCAAGTTTGTCTTCACTGCCTGCCAGACCATCAATGTAGTCTGTAAATCGGAGGTTGGTGATGTTACGCCCTCCAATACGGACTGTCATACGGTGGTTTTCCAGGGCTTCGCTGATGATGCGCTCTAAGTAGATGTTGAAAAGCATGGGTGACAGGAGAAACCCTTGACGTACTCCGGCTGTTGTCTATAATCATTACCCCACATAACCGTGAGCAATTGTTGCACTGATAGCCATGGCGTTCAGCCGATTGATGGTATTGGTCAACTTTTGACCCTTATTATATTTCTTCATTGTGGCCCACAATGCCTCTTACCACACTCTGTCAAATGCCTGTTTGAAATATATGTACTCATGATAGATGATTTGTTGATAATGTGAGTTCTTTACACACAAAATCCTGAGATTGAATACTTGTTCTGTTGTGCTTCTTCCACTCTGGAAGCCTGTATGTTCTTCAGCAATTATTTCTTCATCTTGTGGATTCAGTCTATTCAAGATGATCTTCAGCATCATCTTACTAGCATGGCTGATCAAAAGGATAGTTTATAATTTTGACACAGCTGGAGACTGCCGTTTGGGGGAGTATGATAATGAGTGACTGGGTTCATCTTTTTGGCCATTCACCTGTCTACAAGATTTGTTTCAGATATTTGTTAGTAGCTCTATCACGGATCACCACATTCTTGATAAGTTCAGCTGGGATGTTGTCTACTCAAGCTACGTTCCCATTCTTCATTGCTCTTATTGTTGACTCCACCTCTTCTTTTAGAATGGAGAAATGATCATCATTTGTGAAGTTTGGACCTTCACGCACCTCTAATCCTCCTGTGGATGGATGGTTGTAGAGTTCCTTACATTGTTCAGTGCATCTTTCGGCAATGTCACTCGCTTTTGTAAGGCGTTTTCTATTTTCGTATTGAATGTTGCCTCTGCTGTGTAAATGGTGTTTTTGAAGTCTCTTCGGGCATCACCCATCTTCAGAATCTCTTTAGTAACCGAGGGTTTTTTCTTTGGGCGATAGAGGCCATTGATGTCATTGGCAACTGTTGTCATGACTGTGTTGAAAGTATCTGTCATCACTTTAACATCAACATCCATCACAAGGAGTGGAGCAAATTTTCCTCCAATTGTGGATTGGAATGACTTGCAGATATTAGGCTCCTTCTGTTGATCAAAGTTTAAATTGAGCCTGATGTTCAATGGCTTGTTAATGTTCTTCAGCCTCACTCGGCAGTTCATAATGACGAAGTCTTGATCACTCCCAACATCAGCACCTGGGAACATCCTTGTTTATGCTCGAATGATGCCAGATCGATAACGGTTTTAAACCAGTATGTAGTCGATCTGGTTATGATGGGTTCCATTTGGTGCTTGCCATGTCCATTATTATGATGCGTTATGTTGGTCCAGGGTGTTGGCTAGTACCAAGTTGTTGCGAACTCGAGTAGCTGTCACCCTCTTGGTAAGCGCACTGTATAATAACGACCGGTTGATACACGACAACAGAATATTGAGTTGACATACCAGGATTTTCAGAGAAATGACATTTAATCTTGTGTTAAATAATATTGTTTTCGTTGATGTCGTTGTTGCTGAGAGCGCGTTAACTATGGGCAAACCTAAATGGACGCTAGGATACGATCAATTCATCAGAAGGTTTAACTATTTCTGATACGCAAGTTTGGATCATCGATGATAGTATCGAATGGTCAAATTTAGTTATCTCGCATTGTCTCACCTCAGACGAATGTCTCAGTTACGCAGAGTTATCGTAGAATTTACAGCAACTGTTGGTGATGTTATTGACAACGATAAGTAAGAAAAACATTATTAGTTACAAACAATGTGACAAAACAACAAACGCGACTTTCATCTCGATGCTGAATTTATCACGACATTAAAACAACAACAGAATAATCATTGTGCTGACTGTAACACATTAATGTTGTAGAACAATATTCTTAATTATTCAAGACAATTCACCGTAGATAAAAAAAGATAGTAGTCTTGGTCATACACGTGAAAATTAGATGCTGAACTGTCTTGAGTGTAATCGTCGTAGAGGTGCTGGCCCCTCGGAAAAGTGAACGCTGCCGTTATTGTGTTTCTTCAAAATATACTGGTAATTGTTCACGTGTAAATCCTCGTTGAGGAGCAATTGAATATAATCTATTTATTAAATGTATATATTTAGATGTAACCACGCTTGAAATTGTATGCGTCGTAATACTGCAGATAGGATCAGTTGCTCTTTTTTTCACCACCTTCAAGTTCATGGAGTTCACATAAATACCACACAGTCACATTACCTAATACTGGTTGACGTTATATTGATATATGTTTTTTGTGACTGCATGAACAGATTTCATAGGAATTGTACGATTAACCTTTAACGCAGCTATCGCACTTTGTAGTCTTGTAACCCATTCGCGAGATATTTCTGAATTATTTCCTTCACGAAATAAACCTCTCAGCTAGCGCTCGATTAAATTGCTTACCGATTGCCTGATCGCGATGATTTGTGGTATGTCATCGTCTGATTTTGACGTCATGTTTTTTCATCAGAGATGATATTGCACCAAGAAATGCTTTCCATGATAAACTTGTAGTTGAGGGCATCGTATACCACATTGTGATCCAGATACTAGTTGATATATTCGTTCAAACGGAGAAGCAACTTCAGTGGCCGTTTTAGTTATTAACGTCTCTGCATTTTTATATATATTCGCAGCGTCAACGAGATTTAACGCCTTTTTTAATGTTAATCGACGTTTTTCAATTTTATTAATATCACGTGGTTAAAAATATATCCGCCTGATATCTAGCGCTGACATCTGATATCTAGCGCTGATATCAAAATGTGCATCCTGAATTTGTTTAGGCAGTGGTAGATAAATTTACCATATCGCCTGTCGTGCTAACCAATTTTCAACCACATAATGTGTAAGATTTGTTGCATCACTGAGTTTACTAATCACTGCTCTACCCATCCAATATCACCTTGATCTATAATAAATTGATTCCATTAGCATAAATTGGTTGATTAATTACCAGCCCGGGAAACTCTCCGTTTCTAAATGCTAATTTACCTTTCATCGCAGATTTCCTAATAAGCTAGCATGTCTTTCTCAGAGAGACTTTTTTAATATAGAATTTAAAACATGAATCAGCTTTACGTACGCAATATGTTTATATTCTATCGTCGTTTATCTGCTGGTCGATAACACAAAAGTACAGACAAATCGGAAAACGTGTCTTTGTGTAATATAAATAACTGCTATTGAAGTGTATCACGTACTATCTTTCTACTTGCCACTATCAAATCATTTCATCTCCACGCTTGCAGAAAAATTGCTCATAGAAGTTTCTGAAATTATTTCGCGCATTTTTTCACACTGAATTTTATTCAATTGTAATATGATTGATTTCTTAAATTCTCTTTATTCTGGATCATGCGATCTGTCATCTTCAGTTATCTCTTTATAGTAATCACCAACATTCTTTAACCATTCGTGCAGAGACAATCCAACAAACGGCGGCCGCTGACCATGATCACCACACATTCTCACCGTGGTATTATTTAACAATAACCAATCAAGAAATATTTTTAACGTCTCTAGCGACACAATGCATATCTCATCCCAAATTATTAATTAGGTTTATATTTCTCACCTATTTGTTCAGGTGTCCATTTATATCCCTTCCATCAGCATAAGCGTTAATGTGGTTCCGAATTTTTTCACTGAATTGGTTTGTAGTATTTTAATCGGACCAGCAGTCAGATTGACATTAACGTGATGGAGTGACATTATAGTATCTGTGAGTGATCTGAGTTGTTTTCCACTAGTGCGTCAAAAACTCCTTCACGTAACATTGTTTTGTGTCTAAGTATAACAGCAGTTTGCTCTGTAATAAGGAAAAAGACCAACATCCCTATTCACGTGAGCTCGGAAGTGTATAGCAACTAAAGACTGGCTAACTAAATCAATGTGTTCCAGCGAAAAGTATTATATCGCATATAGATTTTGAAAATCTAGTTGTGATATTTTCAAACTAGTATCTGTATTTTGATCACGTCCCTTAAATGTCATCAAACAATGATATGCACGTGTTATATGATTTGTTTAAAATTAATTAAAATATCTTCAGATGGTTCTTGATGTCCGTTTATTCTTAAGGAAACTTCGGTAGCTCCACGCTTCTCAAATATCAGTATGCTTTCTTCCTGATTATTTACTCGTGCAGCATCTTGTAAGGCAATGAAAATATATCGTGGTGCATAAATACCTTGCTGTGGTGATATATGCCAAGTAAATAAAACATTAATTGCGCTCTGAACACTATATGTGGTAACTGTTAACCATGGTAATCCTGATTTACCGCCTTGATTCATAAAAGCAAGAATTGTTTGTTCTTCAGCAATGTTTGGTGTCTTTCCAGGCATCCGCAATGAAAACTTTGATAATATTACTTTACCAGCAGCAATCCCGGCATGTAGCCAGACTGCATCGTTATCATCACTTTTTCGTACAAGTATAACTGTATGAATGTCTCAGAAAATAACCTCTCTGACATTTCTGCAAACGTAAACAATTTGAGACAGTGGAATTGCAGATGAAAATCTTTTATTATCACCTCTTAACATTAATCGGCGCGTTGAGAATCCTAAATTGTAAGTTCTGTTTATTTATGCAACTTCAGTCCCAGCTCCATTAATTAATAAGTATCTATCGTCTATAGAGTTCTTAACGTGTTTCTAAAACGTCATTATCGGGCTGATCTTGTATAATCTTCTGAATATCTTGCTACACCTAATATTGTTGTGGCAACGTCAACATTGCCCTTAGTTATTTTAATCTTTTTCCATCAATCATACAGGTAGCACTTCTAAATAATGCCATAATACCATTATTAACCAAAATCAACTCTGATGTCAGCCACATACAGTGTAAAAGTTGCGACGTTTGGTACAAGTTCTCCTTCTACTTCGATCAATGCTTCAGAGGGTAAGAAATATATGCTTGTATCCTCCACGCTGAAATGGTTGTCGTGCGTCATACGAATAATATCAAAAGGTTTTGCTGGTTGAGACTTTCGACTAGGAAGTTCTTTTAAAAGTATAATTGTTTCTTCATATTCTTTCCAGCTATTTGTTTAAGTTGAAGAATAAGAGGTTTAGTTGTCTCTGCAAAAGGTTTAAATAATTGTTGAGAACTCCCTGCAAAATCCACCTTAGTTTCATGACGTTTTTGTAATTTTCGCCTGACAGAATCACAGACGTGTAGAAATATGTTGATTTGCCTCTAGTCGCTCTCGAGCTAATGTAGCTATATAAGATTTCATAGCTGGTGCCATATATATATATATATATATATATATATATATATATATATATATATATATATATAATTCACCGGAGAAAGGAGGGTGCGTAAAAGGCAAGCGTCAAGGCGTGGAAACGGGAGTGCATACATTTTTAAAAAACTTAAGACACAACTTTAACCAAAACAGCTAACCCCAAGAGACACATTGGAGAGAATGACTCTTTTTTTATCTTTTCGTTTTCGTAGAGAGTTTAGTTTAGCAAACAATTGCCTGCAAAATTTACACTATTCACCCTCCCTGCTGCTTTTCGTTACATGTTCTAACTCTGTTAGAAAGGATCATCCTGGTTATTTTATAGTCTGTATTTAAAAGCGATATCGATATCCAACCCATTTGATCTTTTACATATCCTTTCCCCTTATAATTAAGCGGTTCTACCCCTTCTTTCATCGAGAATGAGAACTATAGTCTTTGGGTAATTTCGACAATTGCATATTCCCAGAGTATGTATCTATCACACACACACACACACAAACCGGTGATATATTTGTGTATTGGTTTCTTCTTTTAAAAAGCTGTATATATCTTCCATTATGTGTGATAGGTTTAGTTTTGGTAACATTATGTTTGCTTAGCATTACATAAGCCTGCTATTTCCTTTTCTTATTTCTTTGTTGATTTGCGACCATCTTGCTTTAATATATAAATTGGAAAATTCTCCTACCCTTATATTGTGTCAGCTATATTGTAATCTTATTAGGCTTAGTACTTTATACTTACTTTTATGTTATCTCTTTTTGTAATTAAAATTTGTATTATTGTATTGCATTATCTTTGCTTTCTCCGTCTTATGTTTAGTTGGATTTGACAATATGTTATGGTTATTGATTTAATTTCCTTCCTAATCTCACCCCTAACCATTCCATTAGGTTGTAATATTCTCTATTTATAAAGGTTTCTAATAGTACTTTAATTATGGCTTTGTATTCTTCGTCTACTACAACTGAGTTGTTTAATTTCCATAGGTTCTGACCCAATCTTACCCAGCTTCATTTGGTAACAGGCACATTGTAGCTAAAGTAGCGGTCGAATAATCCAATTTTCTTGTATTTCTTTGCAGTTTTTACTGCATTATACAAATTTGTATTTCATGATGATTTAAATGGCAACAATCCGTGCACGTACTGATGGAAATAAAATTCAAACTGACCCTTGTGATTATGGTGTATTTTAGTATCAGCTTGCAAAACAGTATACGAATTGGACTGTGGCAACCACATGTGAAATATTCCAGGTCTTAAACTTTCGTTAGAATTATTAAAAATATATATGTTGAGAGAAAGTAATTTTAAATTGATGGAAGAAAATTTTAAGTTCAATATCGTATAAAATATATTTCCAAATGCCGTGCCCACAGGGGTGCCCCTCGCGTAAATCCAGGAGTCCCGCCAAAATGATCCAAATCACGCAACGCGTTTGCTAAGTCCAATGCTGAGTAATAGCATAGTTCTCTTTTATAACTCGACGTTTAATGCATATCATCAAAAAGAAAAATGAATATTGGGTTGCTGGGTTCGAGCCCGATACACATGCGTGTTATGTGGATATGCTTACCATTAAACTGAGAATATTACGAAAATAATTTTTAATTTCATTGCTTGGCTGGTTGGTTGGTTGGTTGGCTAGTTGGTATGTGTATGTGTATATTATAACACCATTCTATTTGGCTATACATGGCGATCAGTATTTGTGGTGGATAAAGAAACCGGGAAGAACTACATACCCGCAGGAAGCAAATGTTAACAGAGCTGAGACTCGAACCCATGCGAACAGAGGTTTGTATCAGTGATAAAATAAAGGTGAGCGCCTTAGACCATTCAGCCATCCGTGACCCCATTCATAATTTTCTCCAGTGAATTATGAAAAAATATTTTTAATGGAAAATCCACCAATTCGCAGACTAGCGTATACTGTAATAAAAATATGTATAATCTTAAATTCATGTTCATAATGTAGAGATATATACAGCAAAATTATAAATAAAACAACCATCCATCCTACAAAATATATACTATATCGATCTGTATCTAAATAACTACTCATATATTCAAAATTAAAACCGTATACGTGATTACGTGAGGTGATCACATAAGCCACTACTTTATGGATGCCGACAGCTCAACCTCGATATTTAGACCGCCCAACTCGTGCGATCACTTTATACATGAATATTTTCACTGCAACCCATATCAACATTCTACACTTAATCATTCCAACTCTAACCTCCTTTCTACATTATCAAACTTCAAATAATGATGTACGTTAAGTGTTGTTGTCGTTGTTGTTGGCATCTCGAACTCTAACTCTCCATTAACTCTCTAACTCTACTAACTCTCGCGAGACGCTGAAAGTGCGCCGATGAGAGATGTCTCGGTCTGTGGTTGTACAGCGTCTGTAGTGGCTATGTAGCCAAACACGGGAGTGGCAGCCCTTGCTGCCCTTTGCTGCACTTAGAAGTTAAGTCTGGTTTGTATTGGAACTATTTCTTCTTCCGCTGAGACCGTTTTTCATCTTCTAGCAAGCGTACCTGCAAGCATGTGGAATTGCTGTCATCACAAAGAATTACATGATAAAATGTCTTAAGTACAACACAACCTTCAATTTCTGCCACACATTGTTTGAATAAGTCCAAACAACACTCACACTGGAACAAAGAGCAGTCCATTGTTTCTGCCTCTACTGCCCTCCTCCTAGTAAATAAAAGAAGCTGGCGTAATCTCTATTTTTGGAGCAGTTTCTGAATCTTCTGGATTAGGAAAATTTGATAGGTGGCAACCTAATTATTATTGAAGATTTCAATTTTCACTTTGACTGTCCTGAAAACACATACACGTCCAAACTCCTAAATTTCATTCATGTTTTCAGCCTTCTTTTGAGAATTTCAGCGACAACCATTAGGAGCATTGGAACATATCTATATGGATTTAGTACGGAAAATTGTGATGAAGAGTGCACCAAAGTCATGTGAATTTGATCAAATTCCAATATCACTGCTGCTTGAGTGCTTAGACCCAATATTGCCTTCACTAACTGATGTTAATAATATCTCTCTCATCCGGGGAATTCTCTTAATTTTTCAAAACTGACATCGAAAAGCGACTGCTGAAGAAACCAACGCTTGACCATAACGATTTAAAGAACTCCCGCCTAGTTTCGAATCTCCCGTTCATATAAAAAAAATCTTAGAAAAAGTTGTTCTAAACAAACTTGTATCTCATTTGAATTCAAACAGTCTTTTTAGTAATGTACAGCCTGCATATCGCCCTTGCCACACGTGTTACGCTCGAGTCCATTAACTGTGTTATATAAGTATTCAGGTATCTAATGTAACGTATTAGTCTTACATTGAATATGTGTTACTGTGTGTTCATTTTATCTAAATCAACAGAACACATTAAACCTATGGTTTAGCTGGAAGGAAAAATACGCCTCAAGGGCAAATGTAGATTGGGCATTCGTGACACGATAACCCAAGTCCTCCTGACCTCATAATGATATAGTGGAACGATTTCTACTTAAATCTGTCAAAAACCAGAATAACACGACAAAGGTTTGTGATATTTGAATATCGCACAATTCAAACATTACTATTCAAAGTTTTGAGTACATAAATCATTTCTTCTGTGCAGAATAATGAAATAAATAAAATAAAGTATGCGGCACCGTCTCATCCATATGTAATCTTCGACTGAAAAGAATTTTGAAAGAAGAAGTACATAAAAATTTGGTAAAGAATCCAACAGATAAAACTCATTGAAAACACGAGTCTTGATCCAGATAATAAAGGTGCCCGATTAGTGTTCAAACCCGGAAAGAACAAAATCCATATTATTGGCTAAGAAGCGCATGAAAAATTAAGTGCCTTTCAGTTTAAATTCAAGCTCATAATATTTATAAAAATCAAATTTTACAAAACAAATCAATTGTAAAGCTGATGATACCAGTAACTTTTGTAAACAAGAAGTCGAAAATATTGAACATTTAACTTGTGATTGTCCTGTGATTAAACAGCTTTTCGAAATCATATATTCCACGGGTTAAGAATTATATATTAAATATTACGATTTGCAGAGGTGGTCTTTTTTAAATGACAAGTTTTGGTGATCTAATTAATTCTAATTGCAAAATTTATAAGACACGTTGTACATCAAAGCGAATTTATTTTATTAAAATATATGCATTGTGTAACGTAATAGTCCAAACATCTTAAAATGTGTGCATTACTTACAAACACCGTATCAGGTGGTGTTAAAAGGAATTTGTAAAATTCACAATAGCCAAAATTCGAAAAGAAAATAAGAAAAAAGACATTTGTCAAACTTCTGTTTATTTTGATGGACGCGTTACGCTCAACGGACTCATGCCGTACGTTAACTTATCCTCACAGCCAGATAAACTAAAATGTATTCCATGATGTTATTACATATCTATTGTGAATGCGCTTTAACGACACCACTATTAGTTGAATTTTACTCCATTCATACCTTGTCCCAATGTACCAGATTAAACCGGTATATGTTAGTGAACAAGATAGAAATTATAACATGCCAGGGATAACACGTTTGACATAGAGTAAAAATGCGCTAAAATTTCAACTCAAGACAGCACTGAAATGTAAAAATGAGACGACGTTTACATACTTGAAACAAAGCCACCGCATTGCCCAAACTCTCTCTAAAATTTAAATTCTTTCATTGATTTGAGGACGAATCTCGTATTGCTCTCCATTAATCTCTCTCTCTCTCTTTCTTTCTCTCTCTCTCTCTCTCTCTCTCTCTCTCTCTCTCTCTCTCTCTCTCTCTCTCTCTCTCTCTCTCACACACACACACACACACACACATTTTCATTTCATTCTCACGTTTTCTCGGGACATATCAGGTGTTTTCCATGGAATGGGATGGGATGGGGTGGAGTTGAGGAAGGTAGGATTCCGTCACCCTTTGAGAGTTTCTGACTAGACCCGACCATTAAAAATACATTACTTTGTACGGATGATTAAGAGGGAAAAGCTGGTCAATATGAACCTGGTTTTGGTATACATTGAATCGCATTTTGTATGTACATTTGGACAAAAATTAATTAGCCAGCCATTCAACTCAAATTTTATGGGAGCATAATCAAAGTACAAGAGGAATAATATTTTGTTCTTCATAAATGTGTATTATTATTTATGCGAATATAAATTATTTGTTTCCAAAGCCAATTGTTTCACGGTTACCAAATAACCTATCCAACTCTGATTATTCAGATAGAACAGTTTTCATTTTATAATCGTCATAGTCGAACCAGTGCATGACTTACTTTCTAATAAGCATGTCAGGTTATCAATAAGGTGCGAGTGACATATCAATGTAGTTAGCACAAACTCACCAATAGGTAGTTATACATGTATAAAGATAAGTGAGTAGATAATTCGTCCACCCTGTATCTACAGGTTAATGTTCAACTTCGTAAGTATATGTAGATATGGAGAGCCAGTGTGGCCATGTATCGGAATCTTGTTGCTGTTGCTGTGTGTTTAACGCCATTTTTAGCAAACGATCCATGGTGGTCATTAAAGCTGGTTGAGGAAGAAAATTCGCTATGAACCACCTACCCACGGGACGTTACTGGCAAGCTTTCTCACCTACCCACGGGACGTTACTGGCAAGCTTTCTCACCTACCCACGGGACGTTACTGGCAAGCTTTCTCACATACCCACGTTTGCTGATCCCGAGACTCGAACACACGGAGACATGTGTGTGATGTAAATGATGGGTAAAGGCTTTAGATCGTTAGGAAATCCGGGGCAAAACATATAGGAATCAAAACCTTACTTTACACTTGGCTGGTATAGCTCCCAACAGAATAATATTACGATTGTGACTTTATATTCCAATTGCAATAGGCATTACTGGACAACTATACTGGTCAACATAAATCAGCATTACTGGACAACAATGTGGCCAAACGGAAATCAACATTAGAGGATTTGGGGCGTTTTAACGCGATACTGAAAATTAACAATAGCGATATTTTGTATTGTCCGTTTGTACCTCGAAAGGAATTTATAATAAATGTAATACTTGTTTGACTTTCACACGCATTTCAGAGAATTGATAATAAATGTAATATTTGTTTGACTTTCATATGCATTTCAGAGTTCTCTATCACTGACTGATGTTGTGCAACATCATATATTGTAAATCGTTAAGACTTTCCGACAGAATATACATTCTCCAAGAAGTAACGTGTGGCTTAGTTAAAGATGTTCTACCCATTCCAGTAAGCTCTCCTGGATCAATATTTCTAAGTCTATATGAAGGCCAAGTGGACTACAAAGATGTAGCCGTTAGTATATGTCAAAACAATCTTGGTGGGTTGGTGCTCTACGGCAAAAAAACCACAGGTATATTATTTTAGTGCCAATATATTTGGAATAAAGTGCCTTGCTAAAGGACACGCCACGTTAGCGGACTCAGGCTGGTCCGATGTTTGGTTTCGAACCCACACCCTTTCGGTCGTGAGTCCAGCACGCTAACTAGTTAGCCACAACGGTACTCAGATGTATGTGGAGCGAACTGTATTTTAAAAGTTTTGTAGTATAGACCATAAATAGGAGTTAAAGTTTATATTGATGTTGACTATCTTTATTTAAGAACATCACTCATCCCATTGTTCTTTTCAAGGCAAAAACATCTCACAGAATAAAAGCCAGGTTAGTATTATTGCCAACATCAATGTTTATGTTTGTATTAAATAAAACTTCCCCGTATCAAGTTGTTTCTTTTTCTATTGTGTGTTAGTAATTCTATGACAGCATACCCCCTTGATCTCATCAGTTTGTTTGCAAATTTGTTACGTGAGAAGGTACAAGTGTTTCAGTTACACAACTCCCATTTCCCCAGTCCTTTCTTGTTTGTAGGGGCATATGTTGTAAGGTAATGGCTGTGTATTATTGTAGTTATATATGATTTTTTTACTTATCCTTTACCTTTCCTAACCCGTGTTTTGTCTGAAAGAATTGGTTTTGGATAATAAAAGTATATGTTAGATTGTAAGTATTTGTACTAGTGACCATCATGTAAGTATGTGTACTAATGACCATCGTGTAAGTATGTGTACTGGTGACCATCATGTAAGTATGTGTACTAGTGACCATCATGTAAGTATGTGTACTAGTGACCATCATGTAACTCTCCTTTTGCTCCTCTGATTTGTATGTGTGAGGAATTTTGTCTTTAAAAGTGCCTTGTTCTGTAAAACTAGGTGTTAGTCCTCATAACTTTACTTTATTCTTTAAACTGCCCTTAACATGAGTTATGTATGCTGGCGCGCGCTCGTGTTTGTGTTTGGATGAGTAAAGAAGAGTATTGTTAGGAAGGATATATGTTAGTCAGTAAGACTGTGTTAGTAACCATTGTTTACTACCTTCATCCTCTCATGGTTTTGTATGTATAGTTATTTGTGTTTCAAAGCTTGTGTTAGTGACCATTACCTGTCACTCTATGCGCTCGACTGTTTTTGTATTCGTGGTAATTGTTTTGCAAACGTAAGTCACTGCCTGTATTTAGGTACGCTTTAATCTGTCCCAGCATCCTAGTATCCAACTTCATTTAAATTTTCATTGATGCCCATCCCTGGTCCTAATATTTAAGCTTCATCTAGGGTTATACAGTTTACAAATGCTAAAGTTCAATGGAGGGCTTTACCAGTATACCAGTTTACAAAATGTTCAGTTTGTATAAACCCTACAGTGAACATAATGTTAAACTTCTATTAGCTCCGTATCGCCAGTTATAGCGTTAAATTTGCATGGAGCCCGAAAGTGGACAATAATGTTAAATTCTCATAAGGACCCATACCGTTACATTCATGTTAACTTCTCGTATGACATCACATGGACACAAATGCTAATTGTTAAAATTAGGGCCACGTTACGGATTTTAATTTTTAAAAAAAACAACACTAACGTTAGCTTACCTTGTAACCACATACATAATGGTCCCATAGAAAAACACAATCTCCCAACCCCTGCCCTTAAAAAGAACAAAATACCATAACTCAAAAATTCCCATAGGATCCCGTAACGGTCTAAAATCATTAATGATAGGACCCTCTATGTCCCATTGCACCATCCATAATTGTAAATTCCAATAGGGCACTGTAACCGCTGAATTTTGTTTATCGTAATGTTAATTCCCATTGGCGCCATACTTCCCCCATAACTACTTTAGTAAGACAGCACTTCTTTCTCGTGACGTTTAATCTATTAGTTGATAAACATGCTAGCAGATATGTACCAAGAAGATTTTAATTAGTCACATCAAAACAAAGGAAATATCTAATATTTATATATTTACAACATCATATTCAAAGATAACTAAACAAAGAAAATGAGGATATCAAGGACCTTCCTTTTGCGAATCACCGCTATGGTCATAGGATGCCTGGGTATGGCGATTGCTGGGTCCATCTACGCATTTGGGGCATATGCCAATGCTGTGAAAGCTACATTTAACTACACACAGTCAGACAGTAAGTATATCCCGATATTTTCACTGATCGCGTATATCTCTGTTGTTGTTTGTTTTTGATGTTTTTCTTAAATTAAAAATAATTTATATTAACTTTATAGTTTTATATATATATATATATATATATATATATATATATATATATATATATATATATATATATATATATATATATAAATCATATATATAAATCAACATATATCAAGCGCACATACTGAATGTGCTATCGCACACGACAACCTTAAGATTTGGACATAAAGGGAAAAAAAACAATCTTTCTCTCTCTCTCTCTCTCTCTTTCTCTCTCTCTCTCATTCTCTCTCTCTCTCTCTCTCTCTCTCTCTCTCTCTCTCTCTCTCTCTCTCTCTCTCTCTCTCTCTCTTGTTTGCAGTTAGACTCGATTTATGCACATACAATTAAGGTTTTAATTGGTTCGGTGTATTACAGTAGTTTAGATAGTGCAGATGCTAGAAGAGTGTATAAGAGCCACAGTTGTCGACAAGGATTCATATCAATAGGAAGATTCGAACCCTAACCTTCCGGTGACGAGTCATACATCCTTACCACAGAGGCACCGTGAATTCAGCCTACATTAGTGTGTGTGTGTGTGTGTGTGTGTGTGAGAGAGAGAGAGAGAGAGAGAGAGAGAGAGAGAGAGAGAGAGTGTGTGTGTGTGTGTGTGTGTGATTTGGATTTTTAAAGTAGCTTTAACAAATTTTCAGTGTTATCGCTCCGATGTCTACAGTGAGGCAGTTTGTAGTGATGGCATTGGCAACTGCAACAGCAATGTCCATCTGATCTTGAGGATGTGCACAACATATGTTCTGATCACAAACACGGTCTTCCGTCTGCCGAACCGTAACAAAACAACTTGGATGCACCCACGGTCTAAGCATTGGCATCTGATCAGCTACATCTTAGTCCGTGAGAATGATAGGCAGGATGTCTGGGTGACAAAGGCCATGTGTAGTGCTGAAAGCTGGACAGACCACGGGCTGTTGATTTCCAAAATGAATCTTAGAATTCAGCCTCTCATACATCCATAGGGAAATAAGCTCCAAACTTGACTAATCGTATCTAGGATGAAGCTGTGCAACACTGAGAAAGTACTGTTTGAAGCTCTAACAAGCTAGCTAGAAATCACAGACTATGATACCAGCAACCTAGAGAAATGCTGGGCATCCATCAACCATCTTGTGTATTCAGCTGCATCTGAAACCCGGTGCGGCAGCCTATTAGCTGATAAGACTGGTGGACGCAGCTGATAAACGTAATCTACGCAAATCCAGGAATAGCAGCAGTACCGCAACTCACAGTAAGCTGTACATTCAAAGAAAAGACTTTCCCAGCCTCTGGTCGGATCGATCAACCATCTCCGGAAACACCCCCAGTGAATTGATGACATTGAATGGTCTTCATAGACTCCAATGGACGAGCATCACTATCATCATGTTGTGGGTAGGGCAGAAGCTTGTATTTGATCTTGAGGTAAATAGGTCTCTTTTCCGCATTGATACACCAGACTCGTATGTAATGGCTTAGAAACTGACCATGCCACGTAAAACGCAAACGGTAGGAAAGCTTCCAACTTGTTACAAGTTGTGGACATAATGATTGGAACGATGACCTCAATGCCTTGCTTAAACTTTTGAGCTCACTTAAGTTCAGAATATTATGGATATATTTGAGCATGGATCAGTATGGTAATTTTACCTTCAAATGATCGATCCTCTTAAATATCAAAATTTGCTTTAATGCCTACATACATTTAGAATTTTGTCTATACAAAGTCTGAATGCTAAAATAAATGAATCAATACTATGATTACGGTCCACCACACTCTTTTCAGTGTATCATATTCCAATCAATCAAATGCAGTATAAACTTTAGTATTTTATCATTAAACGCTTGCAAAAAGTTCTATTTCTACATTCAGACTCTGATTTCTGTCACAGTTTGGAAGAATCAGATTCATAATTCCAGATATTGAAATAAATTATATAACTCACACTCTTCCATGCTTTATGAAACGCCCAAATCCTATTTACGATTCCATCAAAATTTGAAAAATCCAATAGAGCTTCAAATCCTTCTCGAACCGAATTTTTCGCGACCAAAAATCAAAACAGTACTTAAAACCCAATTTGTATTGATCGAAGGACGGGGACAGGTAGCTACATATTTCATAGTCTCTCGTGGTGAGATCAAATGCCGCCTTTAGCGACAAAGATAAGTATCAACACAATCGATTCATTATATTTTCTGAATTTTCGCTCACATTCTTTACACAATCGACAAAATAAAAATTAATTAATACTGCAGGTGAAATAGAAGGACATTTCTAATTTTCTTAGTGTAGGAAAGCTGTTTTTAGTTTGGTATCTATTCATATTGTTCCAAAGTCGGTTTTGAACCTATCTATCACGCATTTTAGAGTTTTCTATTTTGGTCATTAAATACTTTATCACCAAAACTACCCCCAAAACATGACAGAGTACTTGGGATGATGATGATGAAATACTGCACACACTCCTGCAAACACTTGGTGATTTGGTGTTCCCACTTCCGTATGGTTTGCGGAGACGAGGCTGTTTTGTGTAGACTACGTTCATGCTTTTTGAATAGGGTGGCAGGAACTTCGCCAGAGTGCACTTGGTGTCAGATAACCATATTTTGATGGAATGCGTTGATTTTGTTATCTTTAGGTGACAATATTTAAATGGCTTGCCACTCGTGGCACATTTTGTAAGAACATTCGCTAGATACCGAAATTAAGATGTCATGACTGTGTTTATTATGGCATCATGTGTGTATACGCTCCCCATAAGGCAGAGTGTCGTTATGTTATGGAGACTGTCCGTCTGTCTGTTTCTTAATAATTTACTTTACAAAAAATAATTCTGATTGTTCATTATTTATTGTTCCCACGTGTTGTAAAAGGCTTACATCGAAAGACGAAAAATGGTTTCCGTACAATAACTCGTGTTTTGCACCATCTACTTACCAAACTGTCCGGATGATTCGCGCTTTAAGCAGGTGAGATACCATCGATTTCGAGATAAAATGAATAACATAGTCGTTGTAGTTAAAGAAGAAAAATGCTATCTATCATATTCTACGGTCATCAATTTTTATGTATGGCTTGTATTAGGGATAAGGAAGAACTAAGTAGATTTTGGGGTATACACTGCAATGGTAAATATGACTGAAACAATGTAAGCGATTTCTGCAGATTAATATCCGTTTTATATCACATACAGGTGACAAACGTTAAGAGACGGCATGCACTGGAATACGGTAGTAGCAAGTATATTTTGTAGATGATAAAATATTATTGTCACTGTGATATAAACATGTGGTTTCTGCACACTAATATATATATATATATATATATATATATATATATATATATATATATATATATATTGGAGTATGTGCATTTGATACCGCCCCGTTTTAAGCAATTCTTAGATTTGTGTGATTATTGGGATTCGGCGCCATGGAAATATTCCTAGCCTGAAATAATTAAAATAATTAGCCAATTACTAGGAGCAACCGTCACGGAGTCGTTTGTTAGTGAGTTTGAACGATGCCATGGTTCGCTAGTAGTGAATTCAGGTCCAAACTGAATGACTGTCCCTTTAGTAACATAGTCTATATTAAAATCTAGTGGTGTACAATAGTGGCGTGGCTGAGGTGGAAGTATTTACGGTAGGAAACTGGTAAATTACACAATATAATCAATAAGTATGGTCTTAGTAGATACCGTTTATGTGTCCATAGTGGAAAATGGGTGCAGTTATATTGGCGTAATGTGCCTATAAAAGTGTACATTGACTGGCCTAAGGCGGCGGAGTTAAAATAGTTCCCAGTGAAAAATGGGATACTAGTGTTATTTTCTATGGCATAACCGGCTGGCGGTACATCTGATGATGACGAAGAAAAGCCATGCAAATGTGCGGTTGATGGAGTTTTGGCAAGTTGTTTTATCGTGGTCTTGAATTGATTAGAGTAAAATTTAGTATATAAAAGCAGACACGACTGACTTACCAATTTACAACTCAAATTCTATGGAAGTCTTTGGAAATTTGGAGAAAATATGACTTCCAGCGAGATTCGAGCTAGGGTTTGACACCGCTCGGTCAAGTAATACCCCTGTGCATGTAACAGTATATATTTTGTCATTATCATAACGTTGATTTTACACAATGAACCTAGCTTGCCACAATTTGCTATTGCGTGATGGCATGAACGTACACTGGGATTTTATAGGCTGGTTCTCTGTTGTAGAAGCTTCACTCACGATCCAGAAACAGAGCAAATAAAATCCCAGAATATGTACATGCCAACTGGAGTAGTAATATGTTCGCAAGTTCCATTGATACATTAGAAACGTCGAACTCGTCCAATTGGTGGATACAAAATCAAATTTAAACAACGTGTATGAATGTTATCTGATAGCATGGAATTAGAAAAAGAAGTTGGATAAACAGGACCAGTCTGTATTTTTCAGTTAACGGAAAACTTTTAAAATCAATTTTGTAGTCGAGATGTTTGCCTCTCTTGGAAACTTCGGGATATCAGTGGGATTTCCAGCGGGATTCCTGTTTGAGAGATTCGGTCCAAGATGGACGTCATTTGTAGGGCTTCTGGTTAGTACGCTCGGGTTTATGCTGCTATGGAGTACAACGCTTATGAAGGAGTTTTACCACGACCATAGCTATCTTCAGTATATCTACTGGTTTGTCGGAGGTACATACATACATACATACATACATACATACATACATACATACATACATACATACATACATACATACATACATACATAGACAGACAGACAAGACAGACAGACACATCTTTAACACAATAAATATACACATCTTTAATGCAATAAACATGTAAATGGTTGGAATAGTGGACAAACCGTCAGATTGGTAGAAATATTTGGATCGTTGGAGTTCCGACAATTAATTTACGCACAAAAATGTAATTTTGTAAAAACTTCCATGCTGCATTTTGATCATTTAAAAGAAAATTACTATTATATCTTGAGAACATCCAAGAGACGACCACATTACCAAATATGCAGACAAAATCATTTACTAATATTTTAAAATAATTTTCAGCAAGAAGATTCGAAATGATTGGAACATACCAAAAATATCAAATTACTTATTTTGCTGGTGACTTCCACTGAAACGTATCAAAAACATTAATTGTTAAATAATCAAATCTCTAATATATAACATTGCTTAAAAACAAATGGATAACAAAACATTTAAATTAAAATGGCACATTTTATTCTCAAAATAAATTTATTTAAACGAATACTTTTTCTTAACTCCGTAGGCTTTGGTGCAGTGTTCTTATATATATCATCATTAACAACCAACATGGAAAACTTTCATCCCAAACATCGAGGTAAAATTATTGGCCTTCTGGACGCTTCCTTTAGTGCGGGACCCGCTCTCATTGCCCTCATCTACGGGGTCAGCTTCAAGAATGGTCACGAGACAGATGAACAAAATCAGGACCTTAAGGGATTTTACCTCATGTCTGCCATCCTGTTTGCTGTAATAGGAGGGCTTGGAGTCCTCTCCTTAAAGCACTATGGGTACGAAGACGAAGATGAAAAGTCCAGAAATGAGGTGGATGAAACGGCGAAAGAGCAGACAGCGTACAGCTCTGATGAGAACATAACAGGCTTGAAGCTGATACGCAAATTCAGTTTTCAATTCATTTTCTGGGCTTATATATTTTGCGCTGGTCTCCAGCTAATGTACAATATTAACATAACAGCATATCTCAAATCCTTCGATCTTGAACATTACAGCACGATGTTCACTACACTTAATCCTATTTTCCAAGTAATTTCTAAATTCATTGTCGGATTTTTGTCGGATGCAATAGTGCACAAAATTCCGAGGATCGGTGTTCTTTTCGCATTCAACATACTGCAAACCATAATCCTGCTAATCTGCATATTTTTTGCAGACAATATTGTAGTCTTGTATATATCTTTAGTCGGTATTGGAATGCCAAATGGCGCACTTTGGTGTCTTACACCGACCATGCTAAGCGAGTACTACGGTATGAAATACTTTGGTCGAAACTGGGGAAGCGTGATGCTTGGGAATGCATTTGGGGGATTAGCCATCCAGAAGGCATACGGATGGATTTACGACAGCAGTATTACCAAGGAGGGTGAAACAACTTGCTATGGTTTACACTGCTTCACATGGAGCTTCGCAATGGCCGCTGTGCTAAGTTTCTGTTCGTGCATATTCAATATGGGGGTCCTTGAAAGAGAGTTAAAAAGAAGAAACAGCGCGACACTTTTGACTAAATCAGGGTCGTTGTCAGAAAATGAGATGTGCTGTACAATAAGAAGCATCAATTAACAGAATATGTATAGTAGGTTATTCCCAATATTGTCCCAAGCTACAGGCGAAATTGTTGTGCATTCTTTTCACTCGTAACTGACAGCGTTAGGATTTCGGAGTTTCTCACGGATATGCGTAAACAAAATGCATCTACAATCTAATGAAATAAGCAATCATAAGTTAAATCACGTTCCCCTTACAACTGACCAGTGACTGTGTTTGGAAGAGAACATGTGATTGGCGTATTTAGTCGACGTGAAAAGTCATGTTAGGTCATTCATGGAAAATTTACTTGCAATGATTGGTTCCAAGAAATATAGTTATTGAAATGATTAGTTCCTATAGATATTTAACTTGCAATGATTGGTTCCAAGAAATATAGTTATTGAAATGATTAGTTCTTATAAATATTTAACTTGCAATGATTAGTTCCTATAAATATTTAACTTGCAATGATTGGTTCCAAGAAACGTTTCACTTGCAATGATTGGTTCCAAGAAATATAGTTATTGAAATGATTAGTTCCTATAAATATTTAACTTGCAATGATTGGTTCCAAGAAATATAGTTATTGAAATGATTAGTTCCTATAAATATTTAACTTGAAATGATTGGTTCCAAGAAACATTTCACGTGCAATGATTGGTTCAGCAGGTTTATACTGTTCAAGAGAAAAAAGCAGGCAGCGACGGGTGAAAAGAACACGCAGCAGGCTTTTGGCATGTGGCTTGCGCGAATAGATGCTCCATAGAAAGCAACCATATTCATAGATAAAGAGAATCTTGTAAAATCATACATCACCATGGCCTTTAACTTATTATAGTTAGAGGCTGAGTATGTGCCCACAAATAAATACATCATATTATTCTAAATGAAAACTAATGAAACTAGCTTTAAACAATTAATATGGAAACTAAACTCGTATGCAACTGAAAATATTCAAAACACTATAACCATGAAAAATAACCTCAGCAAAAATAACATTAACACCTGATTGATGAAGTTTCCATCACCCATGCAGCATTATAATTAGTTCATGAGACGTTCATTAATTATGCTTTGTATGAAATCGAACGGCTTCAGTAAATACGTTGACATTACTTATATGTATTCGCTTACACGACGAGTCCAACTGATAACTGCAAACCCAATCTACGGTCGTTTAATGCGCAGATTGACTGTGTCTGTGCAGTTTATTGAGAGTACAACAAAGAACCTAAAAATTGATATGTATGTCCATTTATTGTACAGCAGATCAGATTATATGTTGTTTGTAGTTGGATTCGACTTATAAGTCAGTATAGACGATACTATACAATCCACGAAGTACTTGAAGCTTGGCAGAATATATTTTTCTTGATTATTTCAATGCACAAGCGTGTATCGTATTGGACAGAAAATAGGTTTCAAACATTGTAGAATATAACCCTAACTTGTTATGTTTACAAAGCGTTTGAATTTTTTTTTTTACAAATTGTAAAGGAATGGCAAAATTTGTAAGTCGATGCACAAGTGATGAAATATGCAAGGAATATTCAAATTTGGTGACGTCATCAAAATGCACCCATTAATCATTTCTAGTATCATTCTAAAATAACACGATTCTGGTTAAAATACTGACAGTAGAAATTAAATTCTCTTCTGATCTTGTCGTATTGATTTATTATTTCTCACTTCTATATTTTCTTTGCAAATACTATTTGAACCGATCTTGTACATTAATTAATATTGTCATTACTTACAATAAAAAGAATACTGCTGATGTGTAGAAATAAACTTATCGGCATGGTGGTTGGCATGAAATATCATGGCAAAATGCTACTCACATGTGTTAAGGTTTTGCCTGCAAGACTGTGGACAAAAATGTTTCATATTCCTATGATTTTATATTCATGTTTATATATTTAGTTCTGTGTGAATATTTTAGTGCTAGTTTTCTTAAAGAGCTACAATAATTAAGATTCACGATATATGCCAGGAATTCTTTCATATTTATAAGAACTTTAACTTCATGTAATGTTTGCAAAAGAATATTTGTTTAAAAAATCATCGATAATAATTCACAGTGAGGTCGAATGCTTTGTTTTTGATGAATATATTGATTAGAACGCTGTGGAATGTTTTTAAAATGACAAAATAGTTTTCTTCTCCACGAAGGGCATAATGTTATGTACTGAAAATATCCTGATACCATCTAAATGAACGATGGAATAAACTGTGATATAACTTTCAATAGTGTTCAGCTTGTGAATTGTTTTAAATTTTGTTTCAAAAAATATTTATTTCTTTAGAGTATGCAGATTGCTAGGTACCTGATTATTTCATTCCAAGCTAACTCCATCTGTAAAGGACATATACCCTGGTCTACTGAAGCAGATTGTTTGTTCAAATGATTACTCCTGATAAACTGCATAGACCCAGATCTTCCAGCACATTTGCGACAGCTGATCTAGGTGGTTTGAAATTCATCTTTACTTACATACAATCATATATGATCATACCTGATTTGCACAGGCAGCCTGCGGTCTTAATTATCATGTTGTCTTCATTGGTATTCAATATCTAGATATTTTTTTTAATACTGAATTTGTTTAAATAGGAAATTTCTTTCTTTCTTGCTCTGCTGAAATTTAAAATATTATTCCCTCCAATATTTTTTATATTGTTTAAAATGTAGTAATTTTGTGCTTCACACTGTTTACAATAAACTTTTCGGGGGCCCCGGCCCCCGAGAGGCCGAGTGGTCTAAAGCGCACTCCTTCACGGATCGCTGCCATCTCACCTCTGCCTGCGTGGGTATACTCGGCTAATGTAGTTATGTGAAAAAGCTTGCCGATAGCTTCTCGTGGGTCGGTGATAATTTCCCGGGTTTACCTAGGTTCTTCCTCCATTATTAATACTGGCCGTCATGTATAGCCTATCTTGTGCTTTAGGGGCCCCGAGTGGCCGAGTGGTCTAAAGCGCTGTCCGTTACGGACCACTGCCATCTCACCTCTGTCTGCGTGTGTTCGAGTCTAAGATTCGGCAAATGTAGTTATGTGAGAAAGCTTGCCAGTAGCTTCTCGTGGGTCGGTGGTTCTTTCCGGGGTTTGTCCGGATTCTTCCTCCACCACTAATACTGGCCACCATGTATAGCCTATATTGTGCTGAAAAATGGCGTTAAACCATAAAAAACAAACAATCTTGTGCTGAAAAATGGCGTCAAACCCTACAACAACAACAACAACAATAAAATGTAATGTTATGATGGTAAAACTGAAGACTTTAGTTACCTTTCTATACTGACTATTGATTACTCTGACCAATGTTGAAACTGTATTTTTGATATTGTTATGTTATCAGAAACAAGACTTATTGACAAGATTCCTCATCAAAACTTTCTTTTATAACATAAAATAATAAGTATCCCCATTTTAGTTTCGCGGTCACATTTTTAAATATCTGTGACATCCACATTACTAATTTACTAACATACGTAGCAACGATTACCCCGTGTGCAGAAGGTGTGAGGTCTGTAACTGGTTATCTTATATATCTTAGCCACCTATACATGTATAGGAGGGGTGTATCTTGTCAGGTATAATGTTAAGCAATAAGCTGCCAGGATATGTGTAGAAGGCATGTAACTCGTAAGTTTATACAATTAGCAGGCTGAAAATGTGTAAAAGTAGTATAGCTGTAAAATTAAATAACTAGCGACGTGGGTAATTGCAGCGTGTAGCTTGTAAAGGGTAATGTTATGCAATAAACGGAATCCTCCTAACACACACTCCCTCTCTCTCTCTCTCTCTCTCTCTCTCTCTCTCTCTCTCTCTCAACTTATCATCAAACTAAAATGGAATTTAAAACAAAGAACATTTCACTTATTTCCAACTTGATTACAAAGCTAAGACTACCAACTTTGCTTTGTTTGTAGTTGTATTAAAGGCTTCAAAGAAAAATGTTGTGAAGGGCTCGGTTAGTATGGGTGGGGTTCTTCCTATAGACTTTAAAGAATTATGAGGAAGTTCCCCTGGTCCGCATTCAGAATGTTTACTTCTGGACAATATATTATATATGGCTACGAGCCCCCAGTCAGCAATGCCGACAGTTAAATTAAAAGAAATACAAAGATGAAATTTAATCAATAACAATTTAATAAATGAAAATTTTAAAGATATTAAGCAATCAATGTCACTCTTGACCCAATGATCCCTAGATCATCATTTGATTTCAGTGTGAGGAATATTTTCCCTTCTTGAGTGTTACTCATCTAAATCTGTCTCCTTTCGTCTTTCTCTCCTTCCGATTCCTCTACTTCCGTTTCCTCTTCTATCTCTACTTGCGTTTTCTCTTCTATCTCTACTTCCGTTTCCTCTTCTACGGTATCTCTTGAGGTCACCCGAAATTCACTCGGTATCTCTCAAATTCACTCGGAATTCTCTCCACGTCATCCGAAATTCCCCCGGAATTCTCTCAACGTCACCCGAAATTTCCCCGGAATTCTCTCAACGTCACCCGAAAGCTTCCTGTTGAAAGGTATAATGCATTAGCATAGGGTGATGAATATTACCTCACACTAAGTCACTGAATTGAACCATCAGTTTAAGGCGGGACATTTTTGGTCACGCATGCGCACACATCGAAATTCCCATACGCTTCCGCCGCTTACAAAATGGTGCCATAACACAATCTCACAAAGAATTCAAACATCTACATACTGAGCCCAATCAGTATATACATACAAATATTTCAAATATCATTGTATTATAATATTACTACTATTAGTAATATGACTATATATTTATATATATTTATATATATTTCCTACACAAGCGTGCCAAATCCACAATATTCATATTCAAATTGCAATAACGGAAATCCGTTAACTCAATGGCAAAATATATCATTACGTAAACAAAGTGCTAGTCTACCATAATATACCTACACAAAGAATTATAATATTAATTCTTATAGCGGCTAACAACCAATACAATTCTTCACGAATACAAATCGTCCTTTCAAAAGGGCGTAAACGTAATAATTCACGAAATAATATGCACACATATTACTAACAAAAGAAGAGCAACATTTTACCTCACAAAATAAGGTGTAATATAATAATATCATGAAGAAGATGCAACGAATTTACATCATAATCAATTGCAAGCAAAGGTACTAACGAACATCACGAAAGATGCAAAATATTAATATCATAATTAACTATTCATACTACAATACAAGTAAAATGAACATACATACGAGAATCCTTCAATTCCGCAGACGTGTCAAGCAGAAATCAAACAAAAATCACACTGACCTTTGAAGCTATCTTAAGATTTCCTTGATTTCCAAAATCTGATTCTGCCACCAATTTTCGTCTGGCCGTACGGAGTTCTACTTCTCTTCTTAATTTCTTGTAGCGAACTGACTAATTCCTACTAAGCATCGGGTATTATCTTCAAGATTTCGAATCAAGTCCCACCCACGTCGCATTTCGATTGGAGGGCGATCGACTCTGGTCAGTCGTTCGACTGTCAATCATCCGAATGTCTGTCTGTGCGTCTATCAATTGGCGGTCTTCTGTCATTTGAGGTGGTTACGTCACCCGTCCACGATAGACACAGTGTCAGTCTCCTAGTAGAATTTCCCCTCGAGAGCTAAACAAAGACCATCTTACGTAAGGGGATTAGCTAACTTAGAACAATTTGAAACATCACAGCTGGGTCAGGCAGACATACAATTTATCAATCATCCGAATGTCTGTCTGTGCGTCTATCAATTGGCGGTCTTCTGTCCTTTGAGGTGGTTACGTCACCCGTCCACGATAGACAATGTGTCAGTCTCCTAGTAGAATTTCCCCTCGAGAGCTAAACAAAGACCATCTTACGTAAGGGGATTAGCTAACTTAGAACAATTTGAAACATCACAGCTGGGTCAGGCAGACATACAATTTATACATGTACAAGGCCAGTCAGAATCACAAGTTATACCTACATACAAGGGGTTGGCGTAAAATCGTCACATCCCCCCACGCTTGAGAATAAAATCAGGATTTTATTCCCTCAAAATGCTACAAATGCAAAAGTGTTACAACAATATAAAGAACAACATCAGTAAAATCAACTAGATGCTAAACTGAGTATGAACATGAAAATTTGACCAGAATGATCTATATCATTCCAGCGCTTCTACTCATGAAATCTGCGCCTACGTTTTCAGATCCTTTCACGTATCTGATCTGCATCTGGTACTGCTGTAAGAACAGCGACCATCGCATCAATCGACCATTTGACAACTTTGCCTGCGCCAAATAGGCGAGTGGTTGGTGGTCGGTCTCCAATATGAACTTGCGTCCATATAGGTATCGCTCGAACCGTGATATGCCGAACACGATTCCGAGACATTCCCTCTCCGATACGGAGTAGTTCTTCTCGGCAGCAGACAACTTCCGACTGCCGTATGCGACAGGGAAAAGCGTCTTGTCATGCTCCTGTAGCAGTACTGCTCCCAGTCCTGTGTCGCATGCATCGGTGCGAAGAACGAATTCCTTATCCAAATCCGGTAGACGAACAACGGCGTCGGATGTAAGTCTAGCCTTCAGTGTTTGGAAAGCGTGCTCACACGCATCTGTCCAAATAATCTTACTCGGGGTCCGTTTCTTGGTTAGGTCGGACAACGGCCCCGCAATCGCGCTGATATTAGCGACATACCTCCGATAGTATCCAGCCAATCCCAGGAATGACATCACCTCCGTTTTCGTGGTGGGGCGTGCGGCGTTTCGCAGTTGCTCCACCTTCGACTTCTCTGGAGACAGCGTGCCTTGGCTCAGGGTATGTCCTAAGTAGTTCAATGTCCTGAAACCAAGGTGACATTTGGAAGGGCGGGCTGTCAAGCCCTCCTGACGTAGCCGCTCCAAAACGTCAGCTAACAGAGCGAGGTGTTCACCCCATGTCTCTGTAGCTAACAAGAGGTCATCCATGAAGTTGTGGACACCCCTATCGCGCAAGGGCTCCAACAACTTACGCATCATCCTGGTAAAGATGCTGGGCGCGTTTTGTACCCCGAACGGCATAACCAGCCATTGGTATGTCCCGTCGGGAGTAGCAAAAGCAAGCTTCGGTCTGTCTTCTTTCCTTACCGGAATTTGCCAATACCCCTTGGACAAATCCAGCTTGGAAAAATATTTCGCTTTTGAGACCGAAGCGAAGATATGTTCCGGGTCAGGTAACATTTCGACTTGAAATTCTGTCACCTGATTCAGCTTCCGGTAGTCGATGCAGAACCGATGGGTGCCGTCCTTCTTCTGCACTAGGACTACTGGTGAGCTGTACGGAGAGTCGGCAGGTTCGATTACTCCCAAAGCAATCATCTGCTCAATTTCCTCCCTTACAACTTGTCGTTTCGCGTGGGGCAAGGGGTAGGGTTTCCGCTGCACTGGTCGGTCGTTCACCATCTTTAACCCGAACTCGACAAGCGCCGTCCTCCCGGGTTTTTCTGTTAACACGTCGGAATACCCGGTCAGCATCTCTATGTCGTCCCGCTGTCCTTCAGTTAACATGGGGTCACACTCCACGTCTGACGGAATCTCGACCCTCGTTAATGGACAACTCGGGACAGTGTTGGCACCTTCCGTATCGCCATCGGCATCCTCGGTGACTATCGTGGCGACAACAAAATCGCTTACGGTCTCCCTTTCCCGGTACCTCTTGAGCAAATTGGCATGGTACAATTTCTCTTTCGTCGGTAGCCGGATCCGGTAGGTTTGACCTCCGACCTTCTCGGTGACGACGTATGGACCCCTCCAGGAAACTTGCAACTTGTTGTGTTCCTGGGGCAAAAACAACAACACCTTATCCCCTACCTCAACCTGACGTGGTTTTTCGCGCTTATTGTAATTTTTCGCTTGCTGAGCCTTAGCTCGTTTGAGATTATCTCGCGCGAGAGAACAAACCTCTTCCAATTTGTTGAGTAAGTCCGCGACGTACTGGTAGGTAGTGCGTACTTCCTCTACAGCGTAGTCGTCAGTCCACAGCTGTCTCAGTACGGCGATCGGGCCGCGTACGGTCTTCCCGTACAAGAGTTCAAAGGGAGAGAACCCCAAACTCGCTTGTGGTACTTCCCGGTATGCGAAAAGCATGGCAGGAATATACCGGTCCCAATCCTTGGGGCGGCCTTCGCACAATTTCTTGAGCGTGTGCTTTAGAGTCCCATTATACCGTTCGACCAGTCCGTTACATTGGGGGTGATACGGTGTAGTCGTGAGGTGCTTAATTGACATGAGACGATTCACCTCCGCCATCACACCACTCATGAATTGTGTCCCTTGATCGGTCAAGATCTCGTCGGGCACTCCGACTCTTGACCAGATCGCAAACAGAGCTTCCGCGACGGTTTCCGTGTCAATATTACGCAATGCTACGGCTTCCGGATAGCGTGTAGCATAATCGACGACCGTTAAAATATACCGATTTCCGTGCGCAGACGCGGGTTTTATCGGTCCGATTAAATCCATGGCGACACGTCTAAATGGTTCATCGATAAGGGGCGTACTCCCCAAGGGAATGGGTCGATGATCCGTTTTCGGTGCCATTCTCTGGCATTTGTCACAGGAGAGACAGAACCGTTTTACGTCTCCCTGGACCCCTGGCCAGTAAAACTCTTTTACAAGACGGTCAGGTGTCTTAGCAATTCCCATGTGTCCACCCATGAGACTTTCGTGTGCAAGCTTCAGCACTTCACAACGCTTTTCCTTTGGCACGACGACTTGCTTAAAGTGTTCGTTGTGTTTCCTGGCGTGGCGATACAAGATTCCCTTCTTGTAGACAAACTTCACCGCGCCGTTCGGAGTTTCCCTTTCCGTTCCTGCTTCTGCGTGTTAATGCAACTGCGTCAGAGTTGCGTCTTCCTGTTGCAGCTTCCTCAACTCAGCTGGAAGAACATTACTAACCGGTGTCGATGTAACTTGGATCGGCTTCTGTTTCGGCTGTCGACTCATGGCCCTGGTCTCAACAGCACTCACTGGCATAGGTGTACAGGTTTCGGGGTTCGGCTGGGGTAACACATAACGGCATCCCAATATGACGTCATGTGATAGTCCCTCCAAGTAAGCACCTGCAATTTTCCCCTTCACATATGGTGAATCGAGGTCAATGAGAGCTACTGGTAATAAGTCACGCGCGCAGTTCGCGTACTGAACTTCTATTACGTCCCCTGTATAGTCCTCCGGCTTGACATACTTCTTGTCGACAAGCGCGGGGACGCTGCACCCAGTGTCATACAAGATGGTGGCACCTTCACCATTGACAGTTACGGCCGCAAGGTTGGCTGGGTTGCGACTCGCTTCCGGCACGCACTCCTTCCTAGCAACGACATTCACCTGGGTCTGCCTGCCCTTGGGACAGTCCCTGGCAAAATTCCCCAGGCGCTTGCAGTTAAAACACGTCGGCGGCCCTCGCCGACTTGCAAGTCCTGGTTTCGTGGGTGAGGCCTGTCCAGGTCGATAGGTGGCATCCCTACCTGTAGATGCCCCTCCGACCTTCCCGTCGCCCTGACGGTTTCGGACAGCCGGCTCAACCTCCCCCATACGACGCGACTCAGAGGGTCGGGGTCGAAAAGCGCCCCCGATACCTCCACTCTTCGAGTGCGCCTGCTCGTATCGCTCCGCCATGTTAGCGATCTCTTCGAGTGTTCGGTGTTCTCTTTCGGCTAAGAAGACTGTCAATTCGCGACGGTAAGTACCCAGGACATGTTCTTTGAGTATTACCTCGCGTAGCCCGTCATACGTGCGTTCGACTTCAGCCATTTTCATCCACTTGTCAAATAAACCTCGAACACGGTTGTGGAATTGAGAGTGGGTCTCTGTTACCTTTTTCGCAGAGTCCCGAAAAAGTTTCCGGTAAGTCTCGGCGGTCAGCCGATAATGGCAGAGAAGGGCCTTCTTGAGGGCATTGTAGTCATCAGCCTCTTCTGCAGCTAAGCCGTGGTAGACTTCCCGAGCTGCACCTTGCAAAAAGGCTGAGACATTAATGGCCCAGTGCTGTTCAGGGACCTGATGAGCGTGTGCGAGTTTCTCGAACTGCACGAGAAAATCGTCAATAGCCTCCTCCCTGTCATTGAAGCGTGGCATGTTGATCTGGACCATCCGGTGGTCGATGAATGGTCGGCCGGTCGTTCCAGAGCTTATACTGGCGTCGTCCCGTCCGTTGGTCCTAGCTTCAACTCTCACCTTTTCCATCTCCAGAGTGTGGGCGAGTCTGGCTAGCTCCTGGTCCGCTGTTATCTTGGCCAGCTCCTGGTTCGCTGTTATCTTGGCAAGCTCCAGCTCTCTTTGGGTTTCTCTGTCCGCGGCTATCTTCGCTAGCTCCAGCTCTCTTTGGAATTCTCTGCCCGCTGCTTTTTCGGCCTTCCATTCCTTGATCCTTTCTTCTATAAAGGCCGCCAGGCGATCTCCCTCATATCCGAGATCTTCAGACCCCATAGCTCGATATTCCTTTATCATTTGCCTTTCGGTGGCCATTATAACTAATGTAAAGTGATACCTTGTCTCAATATTCTCACAATACACAGATACTTGTAATACAAGTTTAAATACTTACCTGTCGATAGCAACTAATTTCGTTCAGGTAAGATACTTGTTCGATATCTGCTTCACCAGTACTGCTAGTAATGGAAGGTCTACAAAGCATGCACATATGACAATACAATGCAAGATGAGAAAATCATAAACAAATACAAAGAATGGAAAATATCTCACACTGTTCCCTAACACTCCTACAAATAACTTTAGGTCCTAAAATAATATGTCTAATTCAAATCCCGGACGAAAGCGCCCACTGTGAAGGGCCTCGGGTAGTAGGGGTGGGGTTCTTCCTATAGACTTTAAAGAATTATGAGGAAGTTCCCCTGGTCCGCATTCAGAATGTTTACTTCTGGACAATATATTATATATGGCTACGAGCCCCCAGTCAGCAATGCCGACAGTTAAATTAAAAGAATTACAAAGATGAAATTTAATCAATAACAATTTAATAAATGAAAATTTTAAAGATATTAAGCAATCAATGTCACTCTTGACCCAATGATCCCTAGATCATCATTTGATTTCAGTGTGTGGAATATTTTCCCTTCTTGAGTGTTACTCATCTAAATCTGTCTCCTTTCGTCTTTCTCTCCTTCCGATTCCTCTACTTCCGTTTCCTCTTCTATCTCTACTTGCGTTTTCTCTTCTATCTCTACTTCCGTTTCCTCTTCTACGGTATCTCTTGAGGTCACCCGAAATTCACTCGGTATCTCTCAAATTCACTCGGAATTCTCTCGTCATCCGAAATTCCCCCGGAATTCTCTCAACGTCACCCGAAATTTCCCCGGAATTCTCTCAACGTCACCCGAAAGCTTCCTGTTGAAAGGTATAATGCATTAGCATAGGGTGATGAATATTACCTCACACTAAGTCACTGAATTGAACCATCAGTTTAAGGCGGGACATTTTTGGTCACGCATGCGCACACATCGAAATTCCCATACGCTTCCGCCGCTTACAAAATGGTGCCATAACACAATCTCACAAAGAATTAAAACATCTACATACTGAGCCCAATCAGTATATACATACAAATATTTCAAATATCATTGTATTATAATATTACTACTATTAGTAATATGACTATCTATATCTTTATATATATTTATATATATTTCCTACACAAGCGTGCCAAATCCACAATATTCATATTCAAATTGCAATAACGGAAATCCGTTAACTCAATGACAAAATATATCATTACGTAAACAAAGTGCTAGTCTACCATAATATACCTACACAAAGAATTATAATATTAATTCTTGTAGCGGCTAACAACCAATACAATTCTTCACGAATACAAATCGTCCTTTCAAAAGGGCGTAAACGTAATAATTCACGAAATAATATGCACACATATTACTAACAAAAGAAGAGCAACATTTTACCTCACAAAATAAGGTGTAATATAATAATATCATGAAGAAGATGCAACGAATTTACATCATAATCAATTGCAAGCAAAGGTACTAACGAACATCACGAAAGATGCAAAATATTAATATCATAATTAACTATTCATACTACAAATAAAATGAATATACATACGAGAATCCTTCAATTCCGCAGACGTGTCAAGCAGAAATCAAACAAAAATCACACTGACCTTTGAAGCTATCTTAAGATTTCCTTGATTTCCAAAATCTGAGTCTGCCACCAATTTTCGTCTGGCCGTACGGAGTTCTACTTCTCTTCTTAATTTCTTGTAGCGAACTGACTAATTCCTACTAAGCATCGGGTATTATCTTCAAGATTTCGAATCAAGTCCCACCCACGTCGCATTTCGATTGGAGGGCGATCGACTCTGGTCAGTCGTTCGACTGTCAATCATCCGAATGTCTGTCTGTGCGTCTATCAATTGGCGGTCTTCTGTCCTTTGAGGTGGTTACGTCACCCGTCCACGATAGACACAGTGTCAGTCTCCTAGTAGAATTTCCCCTCGAGAGCTAAACAAAGACCATCTTACGTAAGGGGATTAGCTAACTTAGAACAATTTGAAACATCACAGCTGGGTCAGGCAGACATACAATTTATACATGTACAAGGCCAGTCAGAATCACAAGTTATACCTACATACAAGGGGTTGGGGTAAAATCGTCACAAATGTATTATTTTCCTTTTGATCAGATCCGAATTTCCAGTAATTGTAAACAGGCTTGTTGTACTGGACAATGCTTCTTCTTTAGTTCATGTGTACTGAGCCCTCTTGGGGCCTCAAAATGCATATTTGAGTCTCCGAAACCCCTCAACGCCGCTTGGGAATATGTCAGGTATGTGATGTCCGAAATTAAACGGAAATATAATGTATAACATATGGGTTTTGTTTATGTCCTACATAAATTGTAATAAAATCCGCAAAAAAACATTACAGTACTCATTTTTTCTTATATTGAAATTCACTTTCCATAATTAAATACCAAAGATAAACTTTTAATTCCTCTCCACTTATACAGAACTCTAAATGGGTAACTGACTAATCAATTTACATGACTAATGTTTGTGTGTACCAAAGCTGTTTTAACATAAACAGTTAACAAAGCTAAAATCAAAATGTACACTTAAGCTACCTGATTGTCAATTACACCTCTGAATTTTTTTGATAACCATACCTTCTTAAAATGTACTGGCACAACCAGACTGTTTAAAACTTTGCAATCGTGTGCTACATTCAGTAGGCGTATGATTGAGTTGAAGGTTGCAAGTTGTATCAGCATCACGTCGCTGATGACAAGCATGAAATTTGTGCAAAACCTTGTACAAAAAATGTACAAACTTCCAATGTGCAATAATTTTTCCAACAAATGAAAGATTAGAAAATTCACAATAAAAAAAAATTCACGCCTATAAGTTGTTGGGTTCAACGCCATTCTTTTTATAGCTCAGCGGCCAGTAATGGAGGAGACAGAACCCGGGACCCCACCCCACCCACCCTCCCCAAGAAACAACCACCTACCAAACAGAAGCTGAGAAGATCTCACACACCCACATTGGCGGAATCTGTGACTCGAACCCACGCAGACAGCTGAAATGGCAGTGATCCATAATGGAGAGCGCTTGAGACCACTCGGGCACTCGGGGCCCCTCATGCCGATCTGTACAAGTATTTACTTTGTCTTCAAATTCTTGAATGTGGCCACACACACTCCTCCTTCTCTACCAGACTAGTCTAAGAGCAAACTGAACTAGGATTTAGTTTTTTAAAAACAAATTTAAGAAAGAAAAAAAAACACAATTCTGATGTTATTCCAAAACTTGGTGTTTGAAACTGAAAAACATTTCTGATGTTATTCCAAACCTAGTGTTTTATACTGAACCAGGATTTAATTGAAGAAAATAAAACAGAAAAAAGAACATTTCTGATGTTATTCCAAACTTTATGTTTCATATCGAACTAGGATTTTTTTAAACAAATAAAATACATTTCTGATGTTGTTCCAAATTTAGTGTTTTATACTGAACTTAAGATTTAATTTTTTTTAAAAACAGAAAAATAAATTAATTAAAGAAAAAAAAACAGAACAAAATTATTTCTGATGGTATTCCAAACTTACTGTTTTATACTGAACTAGGATTTAAGTTTTATAAAAATATTTCTGATGTTCTTCCAAACATAGTGTTTTATACTGAACTAGGTTTTATTTTATTTTTTTAAACAAATAAAAACATTTATGATGATATTCCAAACAGTGTTTTGTATTGATCTAGGATTTTTTTTCTTAAAAATACAAATAAGAAACATTTCTGATGTTATTCTAAACTTAGTGTTTTATTCTGATGTAATTTTTATTTTTAAAAAAGAAATAAAAAAACATTTTTTATGTTATTCCAAATTTAGTATTTTATACTGAACTAGGGTTTCCTTGTAGAAAACAAACAAGTGTAAAATACATTTCTGGTGTTATTCCAAGCTAAATGTATTATACTGAACTAGGACTTAAATTTTAACAAAACAAATATATATATAAAAAAAACATTTCTGATGTTATTCCAAACTTGGTGTTTTATTCTAATCTATGAATTAATTAAGAAAAAAACCAAATGAAAACATTTCTGATCTTATTCCTAACTTAGTGTTTTATTCTGAATTAGGATTTAATTGAAGAAAAATACCAAATAAAAAACATTTCTGATGTTATTCTAAACATAGTGTTTCATTCTTACCTAAACAATCATCGTGTCTAACATTTGAGTCTAAATTACATTTCGCATAGCTGTGAGAAAAACAACTAACAAGTATTCAAAGAGTATTTAAATCAGTACAATTTTAGTCTCCAAAACTGCTATAACAGCCAATTCTTTGCCCCC
Organism: Unio delphinus; assembly: GCA_029339505.1. Lineage (NCBI taxonomy): Eukaryota > Metazoa > Mollusca > Bivalvia > Unionida > Unionidae > Unio > Unio delphinus. The sequence continues at coordinate 4,172,766 of JAQISU010000093.1, forward strand.
TACTAAACGTTTCCATGGGGAAAGAATCATCTAGCAGATTCTTTCTCTGGGGAAAGATTTGGCTACCTGATTATTTCCCACTCTAGTTATTTCATTACCCCCCTCCTACAACCAATTAGTTTCCTCCTCTAGTTATTTTGCCCCCTCCCCCCAACCAACCAATTATTCTCTTTTCATTAATGGACTCTTTGGTATAAACTTAACGCACAAATGTAAAATATAATACACATTGTGAGTCACAATTTCAGACTAAAAGCATTTAAAAAATCACTTATACAACATAGCTGCCAACCCCCATGTACAAAAATTCTGACTACTTGTGACATAAATACTGATTTTCAAGAATAAATACTGATTTTTAAAATTTTAATGCATATGTAATTATTTACAACTGATACAGCCATCAGTTTAGTAGGACAGTGCTGTACATAATTATTTAATGTCAAAGATGCATGTGTTGCACACCTATACCTTCTGGATGGGCACCATGCTTCATTTGGGTGCCCATTCAAATTTTGATTGAATTACATTAAGGTTCTCCCTGGTATGTATTTATATATATTGTAAGTTCGGTCCGAGTGGTGTGTGATGAAGCAGGAAGCTGATGTTTGTAAGCTTTTTCATGTTCTTGTATTTCAAAGGCACTTCCATGCCCAATTACACAATATGCAAAACATCAAGTTTTCTCCTTTACTAAATGGTTTCATAAATCTACACAAGACAGCACAATTATCCTTCCAGTTGTTTTCTTCTCTTCTTCCTGGAGAAAATTATGAATATTCTGCTTTAAATTAATTTGAGTATGAGTGAAAGTGTCCAAGGAAAATTATGCTAGGTAGCTCAACCAATCATACTCTTTGACTCCTTTGGTATTTGATCCACTAGCACTATACACATAAAGTGTGTGTGTGTCAGAGAGAGAGCATAAATTGTCAAAACTTTTCATCCCTAGAAATAATTTAGGACCTATTGCTTCACATAATAAAGCTTTAGCATATCATATTTTTATATATTTATGTATATATTAGTATTATAATCTACATACTAATGTGATTATATTCCACAACTAGTGTGATTATATTCTACACTACTGTGATTATATTCTACATACTAGTGTAATTATATTCTATGGACTAGTGTGGTTATATTCTACAGACTAGTGTGATTATATTCTACATACTATTGTGATTATATTCTACATACTATTGTGATTATATTCTACACTAGTATGATTATATTCTACAGACTAGTGTAATTATATTCTACACTAGTGTTATTATATTCTACAGACTGTGATTATATTCTACATACTATTGTGATCATATTCTACACTAGTGTGATTATATTCTACATACTAGTGTAATTATATTCTATGGACTAGTGTGGTTATATTCTACAGACTAGTGTGATTATATTCTACATACTATTGTGATTATATTCTACATACTATTGTGATTATATTCTACACTAGTATGATTATATTCTACAGACTAGTGTAATTATATTCTACACTAGTGTTATTATATTCTACAGACTGTGATTATATTCTACATACTATTGTGATCATATTCTACACTAGTGTGATTATATTCTACAGACTAATGTGATTATATTCTACAGACTAGTGTGATTATATTCTACATACTAGTGTGATTATATTCTACAGCCTAGTGTGATTATATTCTTCAGACTAGTGTGATTATATTCTACATACTATTGTGATTATATTCTACAGACTAGTGTGATTATATTCTACACTAGTGTCATTATATTCTACACTAGTGTGATTATATTCCACAGACTGTGATTACAATCTACAATAGTGTGATTGTATTCTACAGACTAGTGTGATTATATTCTACAGACTAGTGTGATTACATTATACATACTATTGTGATTTTATTCTACAGACTAGTGTGATTATATTCTACAGACTAGTGTGATTATATTCTACAGACTAGTGTGATTATATTCTACATACTAGTGTGATTATATTCTACAGACTAGTGTGGTTATATTCTACATACTATTGTGATTTTATTCTACATACTATTGTGATTATATTCTACATATTATTGTGATTATATTCTACAGACTAGTGTGGTTATATTCTACATACTATTGTGATTTTATTCTACAGACTAGTGTGATTATATTCTACACTAGTGTGATTATATTCTACAAACTAGTGTGATTGTATTCTACAGACTAGTGTGATTATATTCTACAGACTAGTGTGGTTATATTCTACATACTATTGTGATTTTATTCTACAGACTAGTGTGATTGTATTCTACAGACTAGTGTGGTTATATTCTACATACTATTGTGATTTTATTCTATAGACTAGTGTGATTATATTCTACACTAGTGTGATTATATTCTACAGACTAGTGTGATTATATTCTACATACTAGTGTGATTATATTCTACATACTATTGGGATTATATTCTACACTAGTGAGATTATATTCTACAGACTAGTGTGATTATATTCTACAGACTAGTGTGATTATATTCTACATACTATTGTGATTATATTCTACACTAGTGTGATTATATTCTACAGACTAGTGTGATTATATTCTACACTAGTGTCATTATATTCTACAGACTAGTGTGATTACATTCTGCAGACAAGTATGATTATATTCTACAGACTAGTGTGATTACATTCTATACTCAAGTGTGATTATATTCTACACACTATTCCAATTATATTCTACAGACTAGTCCAATTATATTATATGAGGCCAGAATTAGATTATAATGATCATATTCTAAAGACTAGTGTGATTATATTCAACAGACTAGTGTGATTATATTCTATTGACTAGTGTGATTCATTCCAAAGAGAAGTATGAGTATCATTTACTGACAAATGCAATTATATTCTATAAAACCAGAATTAGATTATTATGATTATATTCTAAAGACTAGTGTGATTATGTTCTATACACTAGTGTGATTATATTCTATACACTAGTGTGATTATGTTCTATACACTAGTGTGATTATATTCTATACACTAGTGTGATTATATTCTATACACTAGTGTGATTATATTCTATACACTAGTGTGATTATGTTCTACAAAACAAAAATTAGACTAGTAAGTTATTTAATTACATATTTGTTGTGTGATTATATTCTGTAAGACTAAAGAATCAAACAAGAACGAAGAAAATACAAAAATGTAAATTTTAATAATAAAACATGTAAATACAATCAAATCAATTTGTGTGAATCTTTTCCTTACACAAGTTCTTTTGTACATTTTTTGAAGTAGGGAATGATGGTGCTTCCTCTATGTCCTGAAAGAAGTATAAATGTAAAACTTACTTAAGGAAAAAGCATTTTGAGCCATACTGGATAAATAAGCAGAATCAATGACAAATAACTTAAGTGCAAAAATCAAAGGGATGAACAAAGCACTGTGCTATTACACACACCCTCCTTGCTGAAATTGCATTTTATTTTGTAGCCAAGTAAGAAAGACTAACATTTAGGTTATCGAGTATGGACAGACTTCATTTTATTTTGTAGCCAAGTAAGAAAGACTAACATTTAGATTATCCAGTTTGGTCAAACATACAGACATATGGACAGCAGCCGGAGTGATCATTATTTCAACTATGTTGTGGTCTGCTCAAGGAAAATGAGTCAGACCACAGTGTTGCACCCAGAATTAGAACAGCATGGGAAAATGTTACCACCACCCCCTCCGACCTCCAAAATATGGAGAGTACACAACATTAAAAAGATGCAAAGGAAAATGTTGTATATATTATGTTATATATTGCACTAGAAAACACTGAAATATTAACTAATCTTTTTTGTTTTAACAGTTTGGAAACCTTATCTTTGTTTGTCTGACCTGTACTATCAAATTTCCTTGGAACATTGAAATGTTTTATTATGTGCTCATGTAACTCATAAAAACATTGCCATGTTTGAATATCTGGTTAATCTAAAATGAGCTGACATTGTACTTTTCCATTCTGGTTCTTGAACTCATTTAACTTTACTCATTATATACCAACATTTATTATAATAAACAGTATGTTTTCAGATAAAACAAATATTAAAATTAATAAATCATTCCTTAAATGGCAACATGTATATTTGCTTAATCTTAATTTCTTTTGTCAATAATTCAACCTTAAATTAAATTCATGTGCTGTATGCAAGTTTAACCTTGAAAATATGTTACACAATTAGCCATCATCAACTTTACATTGCAACTCAAATGCCTGCCAAAATTTTTGAATGTTTTCATTGACGGATATTTTGTTAGAAATTGTTTCATTGCCATCTCACACTTGTTATCACCTTAAGGTGACATGGATGTAGATGCACTAAAGAAATGTAGGTGTATTTTTTTTAAGAATTGTTTTATAAAAGAAACATGCCTGTAGACTCTATACTCAAGGTGCAACACTGAGGCCACTCACATATTTATCTTTGCATTGGCAGAAATTAGGCTCTGCATTTATGAAACAATTTGAGCAAAAAACTTAAGCTAAAACTCAAAATCCCAAAATCAAATTATCTTTACATTACTATAGAAATATCAAAGTTAAAAAATATCTTCAAAATTCTCTTCATTCTAATGCTTCAATAAAATCAGATTTAGAATATCTTGAGTAATACAACAAAACAAATTGTTTCAAGCCAAGACAATAGGTTTAAAAGTCTTCTATTACATGACCCTTTTAACTTTTAATAAAATATATATTACACAAGGTTTACATATTAAATGGAGAAAGCAAACGTTTTTGTAAATAATGTTTCTCAAACAATACCTGATGACTTTACAGTAGGATAACTTTCTGCTACAATTGAAACAAGTATTTCTGTCCACGTACATGTATTATATAAACAAAAGAAAAGCAACTCTTGTAGGTTAACTCCCCTTTTGCATATAAGGGAAGCCACTGTTATACCAGGATGTGTCATTTTTTAATTATTTTTTTACTCCATTTAAACATTAAAGGATGCCTATAGGAGGAGTTGAATTGATTATTTATAATGTAATCAGGTATGTATATTATGAATTAATTTTTAAAATTTGCTTTTCACTTGATCACATTACATTAGGAGATAATGTAATAGGTAGAAAAACTCAGCATTATATTACTATCTGTATGAGCATGAATGCTCTGCTAAAAGGATGGACGTCTCCTAATGATAGTTTAGCAAAAGAAGAGGCATTTTGTTCATACACATGTGTGAAATCCCTGCAGGATTCTGCACTTAACAATAGTATAACCATAAAAAAAATTACCAGGTGAATTCACCACAAATTACTGTCTGGATCAAGGGCCTCCTTAGAGTGGCCAAGTGGTCTACAGTACTCACCGTTTTGGATCAGTGCCATCTCACCTCTGTCTGCATGGGGTTGAGTAGCAGGCTATGTGAGAGAACTTGCAGGTAGCTTGTCATAGGTCAATGGTTCTTACAAAAAAAGGTACTAACAGCTGCCTCGCTTGGCACTCTTTACTAAGAGGTTAGTGTCAGGACTGGTCGGCCTGGTGTCAGACTAATGTGACTGGGTGGGACATCATGCTACATGTCTACGACATGATGCCCCAGTGCTAGACATCACTATAAATTGCCTCACTGCAGACATTGTACCAATATGACTGAAAAATTGTTAAAGCTACGTTAAAAATCCTAATCAAACAAACAAACAAACTACTACATCCAAAACTAACATTACTTTCAAGGCTAGGCTCATGGAAGTCACTCATATTTCATGACCTGAAATGTTTATTGGTGCTCCTAATCCTGTGAGGTTTACATACACACTGATTTAATAACTACCTTAAGTCAAGTGGCCAGTGGGATTTTGTCTTGTTTTCCTGCCTTCAGTAGAAACAAAAATCATTTACAACTTTTGAGGATATTCTACATGCACTGCAATTAACATCTGAAGGTGCAAACAGCATCCTTCAGTTTTGCAGTTCTCAAAAGATCAATCAAAGTTAAGAAATAAATAATTACTGTCAAGGTATTAATTATTGGTTCTGGATACATTTGAAAAAAGTTACTGCTTGTGAGGGGAACATTTTACATTTTTGAACTAAAATGCTGTCTGCTTCATGTTAGAGGGATGGCCGTTCTTGAGGGCTACTTTTAAATACAAACTCACTGATGCCAAGGGATTCTGGCCATAAGAAGCAGGTGACCATTGGCCAGGGGGGGTGCATTCAAGAGAGGGACTCATGTATATGGAAGTTTATTCTGGGCATGTTAAGACTGATCAGACACTAACTGCATCTGGATCAACGATCATTCTGCAAGAATGATTGGTCCTAATCTAACGAAAAGGGAGTAGTCCAGCACCTAGGTGGTTTGTCAGAAAGCCTGAATGATATCTCACTGATAATTAACAGAAGGCCTGGGGAAGGAGAACTTTGTTCCTCTATCTCCTCTCCCAACCTGCCTGCAAAAATAGGACCACAGCAAATTCTCAGCCAAATAATCACCCTATTCATGCATGCTCCCTAACAGGGATGTGCCAGGATAGTCCATTGCACTGAAAGTTAAAGGAAAACTTTGTGTCCTATAGCTTCTTCACCTCCGACATGTGATGCCTGAATATTACTGGAGAACCAAAATGGACAGAGTTCATAGGAAAGCAACAATGATTTTTAGCAGCTTTTTTGGCTAGACAAAAAAAAAATCATAAGATACATGAAATGAAGTATGGAAGAAGTCAACACAATGTTTGTAACTTTGACATAATGTTAAAGACTTCTCTGTATACTTTATCAATATCTAAACAAGGTGCATGCTGGGAAAATATCTGTGTATCTGACTTTATACCATTGAGTTGAGAAAGTAGTGTGCAAATGATTCAACATAATGAAGTTCTTGCATTACTAGGATTACAAATGCTTCACAATGAGATGCCCAGTAATTTAAGCAACCTTCATCAACTGTGGCAAGAATCTGGATGATGAAATATCATCATAATCATCTACATCTACCAAGGTACAAACTTTCAGTTTGTAGGTAGAATTAATTGAAGGCAGAGGATGCCATTCTGAACAAGAAAACAGTCCTATAGATTTTCTTCTACAGCTGCCATGAACTAAATAAAATCAGTCCATTCTACTGTCCAACTGGCATGTTCTGCATTTTTATTTCATCAACTACATCCAAGAGAAATGACAATCAAGTATCATCAGCATGCATCTTTATTTGCATAATTTGGTGTGGTTTCTTTTCTGTTGTTTGGCTTTTCTTGTTTACCTTCACAAATATGCCTTCAGCATTCACTGCATTATGGAATTCCAGTCAAGCATTGCCAGTCTGGCTCAGAGGAATGGTTCAGATGCCAGTTCACTATAAATTTCTTACAAATGATCAGACCATTAATCTTGTGGCCACCAACCAGTCTGAGAAAACAGACTCCTGACAAGATAAATGATTGCAAGCCCTACTTAGAATCTTCATAGGGAGTTAAGAGGGCATCTTGACATCACCTTGAGACTAATCCACATTCTACTGAATTCATGGATTCAGTATGTTGTGGTGCAGTTTCTACATTCTATGAGGGGAAGATAGGGTATCCTGACATCCACAATGAGAATAATTAATGAATCAGATGTGAGGTGTTGCTGATTGTGCTCAATTTTTCATATTTGTTTTTAGAAATTGAATGTTACAGATCTAAATTTCATACGAGAATAATAAACTGTACAATAATTGAAAAAAGTAAATTCACTGGATTTTACAAAGATGTTGCATGCACCAGTTATAACAACATTTTATTTACTGTACCACTGAAAAATAAACGGAAACCAATTTAATTTAAGTTATGAAATGTGAAGAATTTAACTGGATTGTTTGAAGGACATCTTAGCATATGGCAGAATTGGCACATCCAGGTATAACAGTTGTCACTGAGCAGGTAGAAAGAGGAATTATCCGAGATGATTTTTTTCCCCTTTGTCTATATAATACATGTATATAGATAGAATGATAATTTTCAATTTCTAGAGTTATGTCTCTTTGTCTTTTATTGTTTATTCATCTACGTGGTCATATATTAAAGAAGGGTTTTAAATATTCTGTCTTTACTAAGAACATACATTATTTTAGCATAAATCTTGCTTCAGGCATCTGTAGCTTTTAGCAAGAGTGTAAACATTGAAGATGTGTATAGTGTTGATTATAATGAGGACTTGGACAATTGAATGGGAAATTAACTTGTATGAGTTGCTTCCCTTTGCCAAAATAACGGTGAACTCTAATTTTTCAATTTCTAGAGTTACATGCATTTATAAAAGAGGCCATATATTTAGAAGGGTTTTTAACTCGTTCTCTTTACTATGAACATTTAAAATTATTTTAATGATTTATTTTAGTTTCAAGCTTGCATCAGGTGTCTAGTTATCAGCAGGTGCATAAATAGTGCAGATGTGAACATTGTTGAGTATAATCTGGACTGGGACAATGACCTGTAGCAACACACTCAACCCAGAGATGAATGATTATAATTTATTTTCAAGATACAGTCTAACCAGGTTATCTCAATTATATCAGGGGTGTCAAAAACCATCAACATAACCAGGTCCCAAGATATCAGGGTTCATAAAAACGGGTAACATAATATAAATATATCCTTGACTTTTATTGCAATCTCTTACTCTAAGGTTTACCGGAACATTGCTAATAAGCAGGTTGTAGCTTCAAGATTAATAATTGTTTTATTTGCATACAGTCTTCCTTTAAGTGTTTGGACTACATAACATTTTAGACAGAATTCAGACACCAGCTGTACATAGCAGACAGTGCAACAAGAACAGTGTTGATAATAAATTATGAGTTTGTACATGTATGTGTGCTCTCTGAGATAAAGATAATCTACTTTCTCTTTTAACTTCATAGTCAATGTATATTTGCAGTGAACATTTAATAGTTTGAATATGCTGATGTAAATTAAATAACCTTACATGCTAAGTTGGTTTTTGTTACGAACTTATAAAAACCTGAGCACCCCTATGTAAGCAAAATGAATTTGCTTGTCTCTGCAGACAGGAAAGAAATATGATATACATGTCCCTATAGCTGTCATGAATCTAATTACAGATATTATTTAATGGAAACTGATACACTGTCATGCATCTCAAAGTCAAATATTACAGATATTATTTAATGGAAATTGATACACTGTAATATGTCTCTATGTCAAATATTACCGATATTATTTAATGGATACTGATACACTGTAATGTATCTCTATGTCAAATATTACTGACATTATTTAATGGATATTGATACACTGTATTGTATCTCTATGTCAAATATTACAGATATTACTTAATGGATATTGATACACTGTAATGTGTCTCTATGTAAAATATTACAGATATTATTTAACGAAAATTGATACATTGTCATGCATCTCAAAGTCAAATATTACAGATATTATTAAATGGAAATTGATACACTGTAATGTGTCTCTATGTCAAATATTACCAATATTATTTAATAGAAATTGATACACTGTAATGTATCTCTAAGTCAAATATTACAGATATTATTTAATGAAAATTGATACACTGTAATGTATCTCTAAGTCAAATATTACAGATATTATTTAATGGAAATTGATACACTGTACTGTATCTCTAAGTCAAATATTATAGATATTATTTAATGGATATTGATACACTGTCATGCATCTCAAAGTCAAATATTACAGATATTATTTAATGGGAATTGATACACTGTAATGCGTCTCTATGTTAAATATTACAGATATTATTTAATGGATATTGATACACTGTAATGTATCTCTAAGTCAAATATTACAGATATTATTTAATGGATATTGATACACTGTCATGCATCTCAAAATCAAATATTACAGATATTATTTAATGGATATTGATACACTGTCATGCATCTCAAAGTCAAATATTACTGATATTATTTAATGGATATTGATACACTGTCATGCATCTCAAAGTCAAATATTACAGATATTATTTAATGGAAATTGATACACTGTAATGCATCTCTATGTCAAATATTACAGATATTATTTAATGGAATATTGATACACTGTAATGTGTCTCTATGTCAAATATTACAGATATTACTTAATGGATATTGATACACTGTCATGCATCTCTGTGTAAAATATTACAGATATTATTTGATGGATATTGATACACTGTCATGCATCTCAAAGTCAAATATTACAGATATTATTTAATGGAAATTGATACACTGTAATGCATCTCTGTAAAATATTACAGATATTATTTAATGGATATTGATACACTGTCATGCATCTCTCTGTAAAATATTACAGATATTATTTAATGGATATTGATACACTGTAATGCATCTCTGTAAAATATTACAGATATTATTTAATGGATATTGATACACTGTCATGCATCTCTCTGTAAATATTACAGATATTATTTAATGGAAATTGATACACTGTAATGCATCTCTATGTCAAATATTACAGATTAGGGCATAACCGACTTTTGATCCGGAAATCGGATTCCACCGGATAGTATGAACTTCCGATTAATCGGAGTCGGACAAGGCAGGAACGACCGATTCGGATAATAAAAATAATAAAGTTGAATTTTAAAGCACCGTGTCTAACACTGCGTGTCATTCGATAGTGAGTTAATAAAGTTAAATAAGAAGTCAGAAAAGTCCAATATGGGCAACACAACCACGCTGTGAGACAATCTATTTGAACTGGTGGTTAAAAACCGGAAATGAAGGCGGATATGGTAAAGTACTAAGTAACATGCTAGACATGGCAAAAACAGATACCAGAAACCCGGAAACGGAAGATGAAATTGTTTAGAAAAAAAATACGGATTTAGCATTTCTGATTAATCGAATCGTATCCGGAATGGGAAAAATTTCATGTCCAAAATCCGGAATCGGAAATCGGTAGAAAAATGCTAATCGGTTATGCCCTATTACAGATATAATTTAATGGAAATTGATACACTGTAATGCATCTCTGTGTAAAATATTACAGATATTATTTAATGGATATTGATACACTGTAATGCATCTCTCTGTAAAATATTACAGATATTATTTAATGGAAATTGATACACTGTAATGCATTTCTATGTCAAATATTACAGATATAATTTAATGGAAATTGATATACTGTAATGCATCTCTGTGTAAAATATTACAGATATTATTTAATGGATATTGATACACTGTAATGCATCACAAAGTCAAATATTACAGATATAATTTAATGGAAATTGATACACTGTAATGCATCTCTATGTCAAATATTACAGATATTATTTAATGGAAATTGATACACTGTAATGCATCTCTATGTCAAATATTACAGGCTGAAGACAGAAATCAGATTTTTTGTTTAAAACTATTAATAACCATCCAACATCACCTAACACATTCATAATGGCTAAGAGAAATGATCATATTTGGTGATTTTTTTTCTCATTTAAATGCATATTGAGATGCACACCTGTGTTCCAAATAATTTATATTAAGATCTTTTAATTTTAAAAAGATCCAATTCAGTGATTTTCGAACACTGAATTAATTCATATTTTTTAAAATAAAAAATCATAGTCTCGTTTTATGTACGGTATAATCCTTTGTCGACAAACGCATGTAAACAAACAACTAACCATGACATGCATTGTCCAACAGCACATGGCTGTTTAGTTGTTACAGCATTTGCATGCTACATGTACTTGAATTGGCCTAGATTTTGGGATACCTCAGACCTCAGTGCCCGAGACAACAAACGTAAACTTCTTAATCAGACTACAAAGAGAAAGTGGCTACTCATGTGGAAATGAAAGTTGTTGTTTTTTAATTAAGCATAAGTAAAAAACTTTCACTATTTTAATACATGTACGAATTCTAGAATCAAGAAATGCATATAATTATGATCAACCTGTGGAAAATGAAACTTGCTCTACAAAAAAAATTTGTTCCAATCCCTGATAACAATGGAAAATGCAACACTTGATTAGATTTCATAGCCTCAATTATAAATGTCTTCAATCAATGGCTGATGAGAAGAGTGCAGAATCCATTTGAATTGTTTGGGAAGAATTTTCTAATTAGGTACATGTGGATGACGAGGCTAGAGTGAAATGGCTGAATATATTAGGTACTGCTAATGCTGACACTAAGTATGGATCATTTCTTTGAAATAAGCTGGTTCACGTGTTACTTCAGACCAAAACTTACGCCAGATGTAACAGGGTTATAGACTTAACATTTGTCGAGATAAGTACGGCAAAATTAGCATAACAAAGAATGAGTTTTTGAGAATGGACTGAAATGCTCAACATAAATAAGGTCATGATAAATGGGTTTGACTGTACATATTGGAATAAAAATACCAAAAACCTAGAATGATGAAATCCTTACAAAATTGCCAAACTTTGTTTCAAGCTAATGACAGCATATAAGAGTGCCATGGACTAATAAAACAACACTGAAATATTCTTACCTCAGCTGGAGAAATCCACTGTAGGATACAGAGAATGAAGAAGTTGATAACAGCAGCAATAACAAACAGCTTTCCGGCCAGTAGTCCACATTGATAGTACCTGAAATATACTTTGCTTTGTACACAAATGTTTGAGACAGGCATTGTAAGGATTTGGAACTCAAAAAGGAAGCAGGGGGCTAATATTAACCATTGACCAATTTACTCATGTCCTTCATATAGTTCAAATTTTTATTTCTTCTTTTGTACAAACATAATGGACTCCTCATATAGAATGTACAAGGGTCCTGATTAAACTGTATGTACCACAAGCTTGGTCCAGTTACCAAATTTGAAAATTGTTCCCTTCATAAAAAGTAGATGTCTACAGTCCAGATCATGAAAAATAGGAATAAGAATGACCCTTGTCTGTCTATTTCTATGAATGTAATTTTGTGTCCAGTGACTTAATTGCATGGAGATAACTAATGCAATTAATTCACTTAATAAGAATAATATTTTATGTCATTTTTACTACTTTTACTTGGTTTATCTGTCTGTCTCTGATTTAGAGCACTCAGCTCAGGTTTTTGTGCAGACCCAGCATGTAAAAATCAAATAGAAGAATTTTAATTAAAAACTACAATAAATAAAACTTAAAAATAATAACCTGGCAACTAAAAATTATTACATTAAATTACACATAATGGTTTACCTTAGTTTTCTACACACAAAAAAAACAAGAAATGATCTCTTGAGTTTCATATCTTGTACTATGGTATTAAAAGCTATAAAAAAATATCTTAAGTAGATTTCTATATGAATATTTTATTCCCAAATGCAGGGTAAAAATATACTGAGTAAGATTATACATGGTGTCCTCTCCGTTCATACTGAACATTCTACACAAAATCAAATTCTTAATAAGTTGCTGAAAAACTAAGATACATTGTTCTTGATGTTCCAAATCTCACTATAAATGGGATATATAGTTGATATCAAGATAGTGTTGAATACCTTCTGAGTCTGGCGGCCAGATCTCGGCATTCTAGCTGGTGAACTCTGTCATACACAGTCTCTGTTCTACATGCCACATCAGGCCATGTGTACAGCTTTTTAATCCTCTCATGTGTCTCGAAAGGGGGCACAACCTTTCCCTGCCTTTTATTCTCAATGGCCCTTTCCAATGCCTCAAGTAGACCTTACAAGAGAGGAAAAATGTAATGAAATCTCCAAATAAGGACTGCAGTAAAGACAATTGTCTCCCTTGCATATGGTAGTGTGATGCATGTCAACACTATGATGGACACCTTCTTCCCCTCTCTACAAAATGAAACAAAATACTCATATATTCAAATTTGAAATATTTTTCTTCAAGAAAGTAAATGTATATATATATATACAGCAAATAACGTTAAAAGTACCACTAGAACCAGAAGAAGAAAAAACAAATATGTAAGGCCACGAGTCCTGACTAAAAAAAATTTATACAAAAGGATCACTTTTTTCTAGATTATGATGTACAAATCATGTTTGGGTGGCTTTAGTATTGGTAGTCATATTTCATGATATATTAGCATTTTGGTACAATATTTGAATGGTCTTTTTGACAGGATGCTGTCAATGAAATTTGAACAACTTCTTTCCATGGACTGTAGAAAAGTAATTTTTATAATTTTAGTCACATTGGCCATGTTTGAAAAACAGATTACCATAACTTGAAAAAGACTGAAGCTCTTCATGCCAGGATACACTCTGCCAAAATTGGTTGAAACGGTCCAGTGGTTTATGAGAAAATGTCGAAAACAACCAATGTTGACAATAGATGTCACATAATGAATGGATGAAACACAATGCATGCTGGACCATATCATAAACTCACTTGTTCTTACAACCAGGCGAGTTAAAAGCAAAACCTGACTTACATTTAACGCTTGGTTCTGCAAGGTAAATCAGGTCTGGAGGCAACACCTCTGGTACACCACCAACCCTGGTACTCACAACTTGTAGTCTACACATTAAAAACAAAAATCCTACTTAATGACACATCTTAAATGCCCTGCCAAGGAATATTTAATCAAGAGACCCAGGTGGGCATATTGCTCACCTGTCTTATGTAACCTAATGATTGACCATTTCACTATGCAGGCTTATCGAATACTGTAAGAACATAACCGATGTAAGCTTACTGGTAATACAAATTCTTTTCCAAGATAAAAACAGAATTAATATGCAGACTCTTGCTCAAAATCAAAATCATTAGAGATCTTTAATTCTTTTCCAAGATAAAAACAGAATTAATATGCAGACTCTTGCTCAAAATCAAAATCATTAGAGATTTTTAAAAGTTACGTTTGCAAAGCTTTCAAATCTTTATTCAAAGCAAAAGATACAAAATATTTTTTAAAATTCTTCAAATTTGTGAGTTATGGCATTAAGTGTATGAAATGCCTTAAAATCTATAATACATTCAACAAATGTTTCATGCAGATCAACAGCCATACGAGCAAACGTTAAACTCTATTTCACCAAACATATCAAACTTGCATCCAAATATTTTAGAGAAATAATTGTGATCAAGCCTTAAAACATAATACTAAATTGCAGAGGAAACTGTTTTGTAGAGAAACAGCTTTCTAAAAAAATTTCATAAGAAAAACTTGGCTGGAGAAATAGGCCAGAAAAAATCTTTACTAGTATGTGTGAAAATGTAGATATGCTGAGAAGTTGACCTACCCACAGCAAGCTGCTTCCACGATGGCTATACAGAATGCTTCAGTAAGTGAGGTGTTCAACAAAATGTCTCCCTGTACCAGAATCTATAAGACAATTCAAACTTTTGTGATTCTAGATGTCATTCTCAATACTGAAATAAAATCAGAGCAATATTTTCTTTTTTATAATGGAATACTAAACTACCTAACATTTTATGAAGTTTGAAAACAATATTGAATATTAATTTATTACAGTATTTATTTTTGTTTGCTTATTTATCTTGATTTTTTCTTTTGATTATTCAAGTCTTCTAATGTCATTGATAGAATCAACCTCTTTATAAAAATGTAGTTCTGAAATTTGTGATTGTATTAATAATATTTTTAAAAATTTTATACAACATTCTGAAGAAGCTACAAAGAATTGCTTTTTGAACTTAACTGTCAAGCTCAATGTCGACTGAAAATATGGAGATCATATAAAATTTGAATGTCTCTAACATTTGTGGAGTATGATGTAAATTGTAAATTGTAGGGATCATGTCAGATTTGTAATTTCATCAGGAAAAAACCAAAAGATGAATCATGGAGTTCCAGCAAACTTTAAATAACTGTTTTCATAAGATCAATTAGTAAATATTATAAATTTATTGACCATACAATAATAGAAAAATCTGCAATCTGCCTGTGTAATTCAAATATTTCAGCAAAGCTGATATCACAAAACTTAAAATGTGTCTAGCATGTGGATCTGTTTAACTGGCTATCTGTACGAAAATTCTCTTGCTTAATGATCCATTGGTAATAAATGCATAATTAATGGGTAGATAACAACAGCAGAAAAAAAAAGATTTATATTGATGACTTGGGAAATACCCTGTGATAAAAACTCCTCATATGTGGTTAGCCATACCATTTTTTACACATGCAATGAAAGAGAGATAACTGAAAATTTTGAATCTGAAATCAATATAACTACAACTACAATACTGAATTTTCCTTACAGTGTAGCTGAAGAAAAAAAAAAAAAGAGTCTAGCAGATTTGATTCTAATTTGAGGCTAGACTGCTCCAGTGGCCTCGTGGTTAGTGTCCACCATGGAAGCAGGAGGTCGTGGGTTCGATCCTTGTCAGAGTCATACCAAAGACTTACAAAAATGGTACTAACAGCTGCCTCGCTTGGCGCTCAGCATTAAGATGCTAGTGTTAGGACTGGTCGGCCTGGTGTCAGGATAATGTGACTAGTTGGGACATCATGCTACATGTCTGCGGCATGATGCCCCAGTGCTAGACATCACTATAAACTGCCTCATGCAGACATCATAGCAGTATGACTGAAATATGGTTAAAGCTATGTTAAAAATCCTAATCACACACACACTCTAATTCAAGGAAAGGTCCCGTGGTAGTTGTTGCTGTAGGCTTAATGTCATTTTTCAGCACATGATAAACTTTACAAGGCAGTCATTATATCGCGTAGAAGAAAACCAAGAGAAAACTACAGGAGGAAGCATAAACCCATGTGAAACTACTGGCAAGCTTTCTCACATACCAACCTTAGCCGAGCTCAAGACTCAAACCCACACGGACAAAGGTGAGATGTCAGTGATTAGTAAAGGTGAGTATCTTATACCACTTGGCCACACAGGACCCCAAGTACTTTGGTAGAATGGTAGTATAAAGGTGCTTACCTCTCTTACTTTGCCGTGCTCCAGAGAACCAATCAGACTGACCCTGTCATGCAATTGGTATTTCTCTCTAACCTCTTCCAGTACAATCCTCTTGGGACCATCTCCACCTATAGGGAATTGAAAAATCCATAAGAAATAAGCTGACAAGTCCAAACTTATATGCATTCAAAAATAAGTAATGTTAGTTGTAACATCATGATACCCAAATCCAGCCATTGGTGGTGATTTTACTCTTCATTTATGTTCAGGTTGATTTAAAGTAGCAGATATTTTGTCCCTGACAAAAGACTAGAATAGTGTAAAGCCAGAGTGATGGCATTTTGAATGCTTATCTGCCACCAATTACTTGTAGAAAATGACTATTACATTATGTAAGTATATTATATTGGCACATACCCAATTCTGGCCTTGTGTCTTTATTCCATTTTTCATGACTTGCTATTGTTAAATTACAAGATTATATACATGTCTGATACAAATCCCCATCAAGGAAATCAAAGAAATAAATGCAAAACTGTAAAATTAATGGCACGCATATTTTAACCAAGATTTAAATAACTGACAAAGTCATTCCCTACTGAAATAAACCAAAAAAAAAACAAGTTGATTTACTTTATTTTGGTTTGGCTTGGTGTTTTATGGCAAAGAAAAAGCTTCTATGGTTGTACTGAACAAAATAGTGCCTTGCCCATGGACAAACAATGGTAACCAATGGGCTGATCTACCATTGGGCACACCATGGTAGTCAATTTGGGCTGATCTATTATTGAGCACACCATGGTAGTCAATTTGGGCTGATCTATCATTGGGCACACCATGGTAGTCAATTTGGGCTGATCTATCATTGGGCACACCATGGTAGCCAATTTGGGCTGATCTATTATTGGGCACACCATGGTAGCTAATCTGGGCTGATCTATCATTGGGCACACCATGGTAGCCAATTTGGGCTGATCTATCATTGGGCACATCATGGTACCTAGTATGGGTTGATCTGACCATGGTCACACCATGGTAGCCAATTTAGGCTGATCTATTATTGGGCACACCATGGTAGCCAATCTGGGCTGATCTATCATTGGGCACACCATGGTAGCCAATTTGGGCTGATCTATCATTGGGCACACCATGGTAGCCAGTATGGGTTGATCTGACCATGGGCACACCATGGTAGCCAATAATAATAATAATAATAATAATAATAATAATAATAATAATGACTTTGTATAACGCCTAATCTTTAGAACCTCAAAGCGCTTTACAACATCTATATAATGATATGACTACAAAAAACAAAACACCATGAAATCAGAAAACATAAACAAATGATGAAAATATTTAAGGTAGGAAACATTATTAGGTGTTTAAGTTTTGTTCTTGCAGTTAAAAAAGTTGAGTTTTAATAGCACTCTTGAAAGGGATCACTCTGTCTTTGTGTCTAATTTCAATGGGCAATTTGATCCACATTGCTGGGCCCCGATATGCAAAAGATATGACTTCATTTTCATAGTGGGAATAACGAGTATATGATTGTCAGAAGATGAGTGTAAGTATCTTGCTGGTGTGTACACATGGATGAGGCCAGATAAGTGTGTTGGACTGGAGTATGTTAGTGAAACGTAGCACAGAGAACAAATTTTGTGTTTGATTCTGGATCAAATGGATAGCAAGTGTATGGTACAATATGGGCTAATATGACCATGGGCACACCATGGTAGCCAATATGGGCTGATATGACTATGGGCACACCATGGTAGAAAATATGGGTCAATATGATCATGGGCACACCTTGGTAGCCAATATGGACCGATATGACCATGGAAACATCAAGGTAGTCAATTTGGGACGATCTGATCAGGGACATAACAAAATAGCCAATATGAGCTGACCTTATCATGGACACACCATAGTAGTTAATATGAGCTGACCTTATGGTCACACCATGGTAGTTAAAATGAGCTGACCTTATGGACACACCATGATAGTTAATATGAGCTGACCTTATGGACACACCATGGTAGTTAAAATGAGCTGACCTTATGGACACACCATGTTAGTTAATATGAGCTGATATTATCAAGGACACACCATGGTAGTTAATATGAGATGACCTTTTGGACACACCATGGTAGTTAATATGAGATGATTGTATCATGGACACAACCATGGTAGTTAAAATCAGCTGACCTTTTGGACACAACCATGGTAGTTAATATGAGCTGATCATATCATGGTCACAACCATGGTAGTTAATATAAACTGATTGTATCATGGACACAACCATGGTAGTTAATATTAGCTGATCGTATCATGGACACAACCATGGTAGTTAATATGAGATGATCGTATCATGGACACAACCATGGTAGTTAATATGAGCTGATAGCATCATGGACACAACCATGGTAGTTAATATTAGCTGACAGTATCATGGACACAACCATGGTAGTTAATATGAGCTGATGGTATCATGAACACAACCATGGTAGTTAATATGAGCTGATCGTATCATGGACACAACCATGGTAGTTAATATGAGCTGATAGCATCATGGACACAACCATGGTAGTTAATATGAGCTGATCATATCAAGGATACAACCTTGGTAGTTAATATGAGCTGATCGTATCATGGACACAACCATGGTAGTTAATATGAGCTGATCGTATCATGGACACAACCATGGTAGTTAATATAAGCTGATAGTATCATGGACACAACCAAGGTAGTTAATATGAGCTGATCGTATCATGGAAACAACCATGGTAGTTAATATGAGCTGACGTATCATGGACACAACCATGGTAGTTAATATGAGCTGATAGCATCATGGACACAACCATGGTAGTTAATATGAGCTGATAGTATCATGGACATAACCATGGTAGTTAATATGAGCTGATAGCATCATGGACACAACCATGGTAGTAAATATGAGCTGATCGTATCATGGACACAACCATGGTAGTTAATATGAGCTGATCGTATCATTGACACAACCATGGTAGTTAATATGAGCTGATCGTATCATGGACACAACCATGGTAGTTAATATGAGCTGATCGTATCATGGACACAACCATGGTAGTTAATATGAGCTGATCGTATCATGGACACAACATGGTAGTTAATATGAGCTGATCGTATCATGGACACAACCATGGTAGTTAATATGAGCTGATCGTATCATGGACACAACCATGGTAGTTAATATGAGCTGATCGTATCATGGACACAACCATGGTAGTTAATATGAGCTGATAGCATCATGGACACAACCATGGTAGTTAATATGAGCTGATCGTATCATGGACACAACCATGGTAGTTAATATGAGCTGATCGTATCATGGACACAACCATGGTAGTTAATATGAGCTGATCGTATCATGGACACAACCATGGTAGTTAATATGAGCTGATCGTATCATGGACACAACCATGGTAGTTAATATGAGCTGATCGTATCATGGACACAACCATGGTAGTTAATATGAGCTGATCGTATCATGGACACAACCATGGTAGTTAATATAAGCTGATAGTATCATGGACACAACCAAGGTAGTTAATATGAGCTGATCGTATCATGGAAACAACCATGGTAGTTAATATGAGCTGACGTATCATGGACACAACCATGGTAGTTAATATGAGCTGATAGCATCATGGACACAACCATGGTAGTTAATATGAGCTGATAGTATCATGGACATAACCATGGTAGTTAATATGAGCTGATAGCATCATGGACACAACCATGGTAGTAAATATGAGCTGATCGTATCATGGACACAACCATGGTAGTTAATATGAGCTGATCGTATCATTGACACAACCATGGTAGTTAATATGAGCTGATCGTATCATGGACACAACCATGGTAGTTAATATGAGCTGATCGTATCATGGACACAACCATGGTAGTTAATATGAGCTGATCGTATCATGGACACAACATGGTAGTTAATATGAGCTGATCGTATCATGGACACAACCATGGTAGTTAATATGAGCTGATCGTATCATGGACACAACCATGGTAGTTAATATGAGCTGATCGTATCATGGACACAACCATGGTAGTTAATATGAGCTGATAGCATCATGGACACAACCATGGTAGTTAATATGAGCTGATCGTATCATGGACACAACCATGGTAGTTAATATGAGCTGATCGTATCATGGACACAACCATGGTAGTTAATATGAGCTGATCGTATCATGGACACAACCATGGTAGTTAATATGAGCTGATCGTATCATGGACACAACCATGGTAGTTAATATGAGCTGATCGTATCATGGACACAACCATGGTAGTTAATATGAGCTGATCGTATCATGGACACAACCATGGTAGTTAATATGAGCTGATCGTATCATGGACACAACCATGGTAGTTAATATGAGCTGATCGTATCATGGACACAACCATGTTAACCAATATGTGCAGATCAGATCACTTGACCAACCACATCTCCACCAAACAAATAGTAGGGATTGCAATGGACCACTTAGACACCAAATTTCCACCAAAAAAGTAGTGGGGATTGTTATGAACTACTTAGCCATCACATCTCCACCAAACAAACAGTACAGATTGCTATAAAAAAAGCCTCTTAAGTAATGATTCTATTTTTATTAAATTATCCGCAACGAAAAAAATTAATAAGAACTTTTACAAACTAGGCAAAGTTCTATAAAGAGATAGCTTCAAAGCAAAATAGAGAGCATCTAAAGTAGTGAAAGTGACACTGTTGTTATTGTTTTTTTTTAGTTTAGTGCCATTTCACAGTGCAAGATAGTCCGTACATGGTGGACAGTGTAATTGGTGGAGGAAGAACCTGGGAAAGCTCCAGTAAGCTACTGGCAGTTTTCTCACTTACCTACAATGGCAGAGCATGAGACTCAAATACAAGTGGACAGAGGCGAGATGATAATGATCAGAAAAGGTGAGTGCTTCAGACCACTCAGCCACTCAGAGCCCCTTAAAGTGTCAAATTATCAGGAATAAAGTAAGATGAGCAGAAAGAAATGAAAAATTTACTGCTAGTGTCATTGTAGAATGTCTGAGGAAAAAGCAAACTAAAAATGATGCTTTTGAGCTTAAGGATGTAAAAATATTTTCCCCGTAAGCTCAAGATATTAACTGGTTATTATGACAACCAGTCATATGTTGCTGACTTTATGTACATCTTATCAAATGCTTACTGGTTATTGGGGCATCCTGCCAAGCAATGTTAGATTTATGAAGAGCTTGTTAAATGATTACAGGTTATTGAGGCATCCTGTCAAGCAAAGTTAGATTTATGTAGAACTTATTAAATGATTACAGGTTATTGGGGCATCCTGCCAAGCAAAGTAAGATTTATGTAGAACTTGTTAAATGATTACAGGTTATTGGGGCAATGTTGTCATTTAATGTTGAGTTAACTTTATGAACTGCTTGTCAGATGATCCACTAGTTTAAGTTTAGTCCCCATTCAAAAACAAGATATTTGTTGATTGGGGCATCCTGTCATGCAATGATGGCTTCATGAACAGCTTGTTAAATGATCATATTATTTTAGTCTGGTACCCTTGTTCAAGATATCTACTGGCTATTGGGGCATCATGTCATGCATTTCATGAATAACATTTCAAATGATCAACTGGTTTTAGTCTGGTACCCTTTCAAGAACAAGATATTTACTGGTTATTTTAGCATCGTCTCATGCAATGTTGGCTTTATGGACAGCCTGTCACATGATTGTCTGGTTTTAGCCTGGTACTGTTCCAAGAACAAGATTTGTTCTGGCTATTGGGGCATCATGCCATGCACTTTATGAATAACTTGTCAAATAATCAACCAGTTTTAGTCTGTTGCCTTTTCAATTTCATAATCTAAGAGAAGTTACTAAAGTTAATGCATCATTTTTACATTATGTAGAACAGATATCATGCTGACACTAAGAATTTATGTGGTTAACTTTGATCATCTTGATTATTATCAAAATAAAAGCCATTACCAAAGTGACACAAATTAACTTTGAAGGAATGCAAAACAGGAAAGATACTCAAATTACTTACCTATCTGTATGGATTAAGGATAGGTAGTTTATTGGTATGTTTAGCTGTGGGAATCAATAGCTATTGGTGTCAACATCAATAACTTTCGAGGTCAATATCAATAACTTTAGGTGTCAATAACTTTAGGGGTCAATATTAATAACTTTAGGTGTCAATATCAACAACTTTAGGGGTCAACATCAATAACTTTTTGGGTCAAGAACCTTAGGTGTCAATATTAATAACTTCAGTTGTCAATAGCAATAACTTTAGGTGTCAACATCAATAACTTTAGGGGTCAATATCAATAACTTTAGGGGTCAACATCAATAACTTTAGGTGTCAACATCAATAACTTTAGGGGTCAATATCAATAACTTTAGGGGTCAATATCAACAACTTTAAGGGTCAATATCAATAACTTTAGGGGTCAATATTAATAACTTTAGTTGTCAATATAAACAACTTTAGGTGTCAACATCAATAACTTTAGGCATGTATATTAGCAACCTACCTATGATGAAATTCACCTCAGGAAATTTGGCACACAGTTCTGGAATGATACCAGCAAGAAGATCCATTCCTTTTCTGTAAACCAGTCTACTGACAACAAGAACTGTAACTGGAAAAAAAGACTTATGTACAAAAGACTGAATATCATAAAGCTTGTAAAACTAATTTAAATCACAACAAATTAAAATGAAAAAGCTGTATCAGGTCATCTATACAGGCAATTAAACATGCCATTCAAACATATTTTCCACCATGGTGCTAATAAGGTTTCACCCTCTATGGTTACACCAAAAAAAGATCCAGATGTCAGACAAATTTTTAAAAAGTGTTCGAATAGCATGACACTTTAACAAAGGTATCTGTATATTGATAGAATGTCATCTAAATTTTATACCATGTAGACTATGGGATGCAAAATAGTCTCAATGTACCCTCCAGTAGTAAATGGTGACAAATGGAGGCTGGTGCCATGGTCTCTGATCAGGCCCGCACCTGCTGGGGGGGGCAACCATGGCACTTGTCAGGGGCCCAAGCTAGATAGGCACATATACACACATATTTGAAACACAAAAGGGGCCCAAACTCTGTCAGCTGCCTGGGGCCCAGAATTTCCTAGGAAAGGGCCTGCTCTAATGATGGTGCTGTTGTTAGTGTACAGACTTGTGACCAAAAGAATACAGGTTCAAATCCTATGATCATATCAGCCCAAGTTGGTTAACATTTTACACTGTTGAACAAAACACTGTATTTCAATTGCCTTGTCTACAGTTGGGACAGTTTATAGTGATGTCTAGCGTTGGGGCATCCTGTAGCATGATGTCCCACCCAGTCACATTAATCTGACACCAGGTCGACCCATCCTAACACTAACCCCTTATTCCTGAACACCAAGCAAGGTAGCTGTTAGTACCATTTTTTTAAGACTTTGGTATGAACTGGACGGGGATCGAACCCATGAAATCCCACTTCCATGGCAGATGCTCTAACCACTAGGCCACCGGAGCGGTCAGTTGAGTTTGTAGTCATTGACATGGTAGGAAGCAGTTATCTATCATTAAGATCTCAGTATTTTAAAAGGTCAAGTTAAAGGCCAGATCATACATACAGATCTTCACATAAGTGTTACGGTATGTAGCATGGTAGGATGGGCAGCTCTAATATTAAGATCACTATAAATGTCAAGAGATAATGCCATAGCCTGGCAGGTACGATAAATCTCACATCCCCTGGACACTTAGGCACCAATCCAGACAATGATATGGCAGTATAGGTTGGATCTGTTAAAACTCTGTATACCCAGATTTACATCCCCAACATCCATGCCAAACATGATAGGGGAACTTACACCTCCTGGGCTGCCTAAAAATTGGGGTACACTCCCCCATTAGTGATGCCTGGTGGCAACAAGAGAAGGTAATGAGCAAGAGTTATTGCCCTTTAACTAAATTTTAGTTTTCTTTATCTGCAAATTTGAAATGTTTCATTTTTCATTCTTCTTTTATTCTTCTCTTTATATAAAATTACACTTGTGCATGTTTGTTTACCTGTTCCTTAAATAATCAATATCTATCCATTATTAAGTAAATAACAAGATGGTGTGTAGAAGTTGCATTTAAACTGAAGTACTGCATGGTGTATGACAGGATATAGTGACAAATGAATGCATAACAACATTGGACATAAAACTGTATTTGCTTTCAATATACCAATTGCATTTAAAAAGTTACAGCTTTGCTAATTTGTCTTGGCAAGTAAAGAAATATCCTTTGGAGTGACTGGCAAGTTATAAAGCCATCTAAATCATTTTTGGAAATGTACTGTTCTTAATTACTTTTGTCTGGATTTCTGCGACTAGGATCTGGTACAAACATCGTGGCATCCACAGCATTAGGTATGACAGACACTGTCTCAGGTTTGATGCTGGCTCTCAACACTGTGTTCTCCTTACTGAAAAGTCATGATACAGACAAGTCTCAACATTTATTCATTTTAACCACCTCTATCATCCTCCTCATACACCTCAACACTAAGAAAGATTTCAAGAGTAACAATCTTTTTTTTAGAACCCAATTATGTCAATCAATGTTCATATAACAACCTTTTGACAGTTTTTCAACCTATGTAAACCTGCCATGTACCTTCATGTATATACTATCTCACATTTAGAGTTAAAAGGAGATAATGTAATAACATGTACATGTATTATGACCAACTAGGATTATTACTTTCACTAGGTTAATCTTGAAAACATAAATAGTAAAGTGAACAAAGCATTAAGTAAATTACATTTAGTTTCATTTACTCAGTTCCTTTAAAAACATTTAATATCTCAAAAAATTAGTACTGTGTACAAGTTAAAGGGTGGTCAATGGGAATATTTTTTTCAACATTAATCAAACAAACTGAAATCCTGAGCATTTTTAAGCATTTGAACTGAAATAATTTTGGCAGAAAGATATGATCTTGATTATGCAACATAAAGATGCTTCAAACATGTTTTTAATCTTGTGTGATCTTTGTTCTATTAAAGTTGTGTGATATAACAAATATATGTCCATACTTGGTGGAGTACAGCTGAATTAGCAAATTATTTTGTCAAGCTGATTATGACTAAGATAAGAACAAAGTTTCTAAGCAATCCAATGAAAACTGAGATTTACTTCATAAGATTCTTTCACACAGACTCAGCTCCAAGTAAAATAAAATCAATACTTGATACAAAAACAGCAAGAGATAATATCTCAAAATGCACATTTTTAACTCATTTGGCCCCGATCCTGTCTGTACGTGTGATCTGGTTTCTGCATTCAATGGCCGATCCCACCAGTAGTTGAAGTTTGTTGACTGCATCCAATGGCTGATCCCGTCATTTGGGGTTTTGAATGTGTGTTAGATATATCTCTGATTGGTTGCAAATCATTTTTTCCCCAAAAATCAGACCAATATTAAACAATCAGAAATTATATTACTTTCCTTTTTGCAATTCTAAATTGTTAGAAACCAAAGGTTACTATTGAGGGCAGTTTCACTACACATGTTCTGTTCCTAAAAATCGTAAATGACGGCAGACATAAGACTTTTGATGATGGTTAGCACGAAAGACAAGAGTTTCTTGGTTTGATCTTGAAAATACTGAGCAAAGGAAAAATATGTTCAGCAGTTGGATATTTTGCAAGATTTAGATTCAGACATAGAAATTTCTGAGACTGAATCATCTCCAGAAGATGATGCTGACAGCAGATTGTAGTGATCGTGTTAATTTTGTAATTAGTGTATAAATAAATTGTGAAAGGCATGGACAAATAGGAAAAAAATACATCACTGTGTTGACAAATTCATTTAAAATAATTGGTGAATTTTTTTAATATTTTTATTGGATATACAAAAAGTGAATGCATATGCATGATATTTACAAAATTGTCTAAACAGGTAAAATTATATGGGGCACAAGCAGCTAGACAGAGCTTAGTGCAGAGCAGCAGTGATACTGATAACAGTGCTGGGGCTGAATGAGTTAAAAAAAAAGACCTTAATATGTACAATGCTTCACAGCGATCCTTCAAAACCTTCAACATTCTGTCATATGCTACATCCAGCTCAAACAATAAAAAGAGCAATAATTATACCACAGCGATTATCTGAAATGCACATATTCAGATGATGATCACATCACTTCTGCAGTTCATGGCAATTGGTTACAATGCAATTCATGAGACAAGTTCCCACATTTCATCATAATTGGTTACACTGAGATTCATGAGACAAGTTCCTACATTTCATCGTAATTGGTTACACTGCAATTCATGAGACAAGTTCCCACATTTCATCGTAATTGGTTACATTGCGATTCATGAGACAAGTTCCCACATTTCATCGTAATTAGTTACACTGCAATTCATGAGACAAGTTCCCATATTTCATCATAATTGGTTACAATGAGATTCATGAGACAAGTTTCCACATTTCATCGAAATTGGTTACACTGAGATTCATGAGACAAGTTCCCACATTTCATCTTAATTGGTTACACCAAGATCCATAGGACAAATTTCGTGAACTGCTTCGGTGGCTTAGTGGTTAGAGCATCCGCCTCAGATATTTCATTGCAATTTGTTACATTGGGATCCACGAGACAAGCTCCCAAGTTTCATGACAATTGGTTACACAGTATTCCATGAGAGAAGTTCCCATGTTTCCTCTCAATTGGTTACACTGAAATCCATGAGACAAGTTCAAGAGGACCATTGCAATTGGTTACACTGAAATCCATGGAACAAGTTTTGTGATTACACTGAGATTCACAAGTCCTCAAGGGGCCCTGAGTGGCCAAGTGGACTAAAGCGCTCTCCATTACGGATCACTGCCATCTCACCTCCGTCTGTGTGTGTTTTAGTCTGAGATTTGGCTAATGTGGGTATGTGTGAAAGCTTGCCAGTAGCTTCTTGTGGGTTGTTGGTTCTTTCCGTGGGTTTTCCCCGGGTCTTCCTCCACCAATAATACTGGCTGCCACGTATAGCCAATCGTGTGCTGAAAAATGGCATTAAACCCTACAACAACAACAACAAGACCTCAAGTTTTATGGCTTGAGACAAGCTGATTATCAAAAGCTTGCAATAAACTACATCAGCTGCAAGTCAACAAGGACAATAAAAAGGTCAAAGAAACACAGTGACAGGCACATTTTGAGATAATGAATATAGGTCACGGCAATCCACCAAAATCTCTAACTCTAACTCTAGCTGAATCCACAAGATTCTGTTATGCACTGCATTCAGTTATACTAAATAAAAGCCAGTAACTCTAACAAACATTGCTGTAACAAGTTGGTACTAGCCGATTTTTTTTATTTATTATTCCACCACATGAAGGATAACTTATTCATTTCATTATAAAGTATCTGATTCCAGCAGTTGGGTAGATAGAAAATATAATGAGATTTCAATTATGTATCTTGTAAGTTAAAGTATAAAATAATGTTTGAAATTTTAACTATTTGTTTCTCACATTACATAGGAAATATTTGCTACAGAAGAAAGACCCGTACAAACCTTGTGTGTGATACACATATGACATGATTACAATCAGCCAGGGAAAACTTGAGGAGCTTGTTAGTCAAAATGGAACTGGCATCAGCAAATCCAAATAAAGAATGATCTGTGAAGACAGCTTTCAGGCCCATGGTGCGAGCGTGGAACATAGACTCATGAGCCAAAGTGGAAAATGCCTACAAAAGAAATGCTGCAATCTGTTTGCTGAATCATTACTGCACTTAACATTAAATATCAAAAAAATATATACAATTAAAATTTATAAAATAAATTTTTAAATGAAAACTAATGCTGAGTTTGAAGTTAGTACCTGGGCATCCTAATTTTATTATTTCTAATTGTGAAGCTTAAAAATGTTCTCTTTGTTGCTATTATTATTTTTAAATACATCTAATACAACTGGTTTTAAATGCAGAAGAAATATTCGATACCTGGTCTAAGAATGGCAACTATGTATTTTCTGTTGGTAAATTGGTGCAATGGCTTTGGGAAGTGCTTGTTATTATTTTTGTTGTTTTGGGGTTTAACACAATTATGTGCAAAGTCTTGTAAAAACAACAGCTGGACCTTCACATTTAAGACTGAGACATTCTGAATAATACATTTTGCTGTCTGTTTTCTTCAGGCAGTATAAATCTTAAAACAGTTAAACATTGTAGACTTGTATTTATTTTTCCCTCTTTGGAAATAAATTTGTTTCTTTGACAGACAGACAGACCATTGACACTGACAGTACAATTATCCTATGTATGGTTGGTCACACACTATGACATTGTTTGTATTATTTCTTGTAATACTGAAACTAGAATTTTGCCTTTGCCAAACATATATCATGTACATTTTGGCCTCTATAAACTCTAAACTTCCTGGTTGGTTTCTGAGAGTAGGATCCATCCTAGAGCCACATGTCAATTGTACATGTGCATTGGTCATTTCATTCATCACATGTAGGTTATTTAGTGTGGAAACCATTAAAGTGATTTGTCCAAGAGCACACCATATTAGCCAATCTAAGCTGATCAGCTGGCAGGATTAAAACAGAATTCTACATCCATAAGCCTGCGGAGATAGGTTATTGGATAAGGATCTCAAAAGGTTCCAAGTTATGACACAGGAACAAAGTATCAGAGGTGTTTCTAAGATGAAGTCAGAGATCAATACCAGTATGTGGTAGAGTTTTCCCACAAGTGTAAATGTGGTTATTGGGCACGATTCTCAATTATTTCCAAGTAATGACCTAAGATCCAAATTCCTAAAGGGCAGAAATGGACAGAGAAGTTAGTGTCATTTGCATGCATATATTACCCTTATCATATATCTGGTTATAGGGTGGGGATCTCCATATTTTTTAACTTTGACCCAGGTCTTAAGTTTTAGGGAGTAGGGAAAGACCCCTAGATTGCATCCAAACATCCCTATCCATTATGTGTTGACACATGATTACATGCCATTTGTCACATGTGTAAAGCATACATCAAGTAATTTGAAATTATGTAAAACCACCCCAACCTTCCTGGTCCCCCACCCCACCCACATTTGGGAAGTAATTAAAATTTCAAACGTTTTGGCAAAATCTAAACTCACAGTACAACTAATGAACCAAGTTTCATTTGACTAATGGAGTTGGGCTACTTCAAGAAAATTACACAGTTGAAGTGACTGTTATCAGTATATCATCAAACTTTTTCTAAATTTCTAGAATAAACTACTCACTGAATGTCCATGCACAATGGTTATCTTTTCTCTGATGAGGACATTTCTGATCAGCGGAAAGGTGGCAAAGATTGTTGGCAGAACACACTGGTTGTAGACTACAGGAAAAGGTAGGTAATACACCTGTAACAGAAGCAATTCATACAAGTACATGTAAATAAGTAAATATAGTTTGAAAAGCAATAACATAGAAACATCAATAACAAAATGTGCATCTAGAACACAAAGTATAATATGTATATTTAGTTTAAAAGAGATATCTTGGATGGTTTTTTAAGTATGTTCTACAAATGAACATATTTACTGAGAGAAATACAATTTATGTCCAGTTATAGTGTATCATCCATAATGGAAGTTAAAACACGATAGCAAACTAATGTTGAAAACATATTCATTCTTTTTCTAGGAAATGGAGATAAAGAGAACTAACATAAGAATAAAATTGCATTTCATGCAGATTTCAAACTTTCTTCGCATATCGGCAATTTAACTAAACTATTAGCTCTTTCATACGTTATGTATCATGATCATGTGACTCGTCATTCAGATCTGACCATGGGTGGCAGGATTAGGTAGACTCAGCATGGATAATAGATCGTATTGGATAAATATATTAAAACCCATGAAACTTTCCAGTTCTCTAATGGACTAAAATAATGATAATACATTTTACTTAACAACATCAAAGAGATGTGAAAGTTTAATCAAATACTATCAAATACCATCAATAATGATTCTTCTTGAAATGAGAGACAACTGTTTTTTGTTATCTCTTATGGCAGCTTTGTTCATGGAGAATCCTTGTTTAACATCTGCCTGGCCATGAGACAGAGTTAGAATGTGTTTTGCAACTGGCCACAAGACAGCATATTCCTTTTTGTTTGCTATCAAGGAATGAAAAAAAAATCTAAATGGTTTTTCTGTCTGGAAAACTTTTCACAGTCTTCTGATTTCGAAAATTTTCGAAAAGCCTTTGTAATTTTTAAGACAGGGTATCACACTTTCTGGATCTATTCTTCCATTATTGACTAGAATTTTGACCAGTGAGTGGAATGACTGAATGCTGGTCTATATACCCTTCATCATCTTCTCTGGGTTCAAGCATGTCATATTTCTCACAAGGGCAAAAGTCACTGGTGATTTTGTGAGCAATTTTGTGATAACAGCTTGGAGGAATTTCCTGCAATCAAGATGAAAAGCCAAAATGTCCCTATCTGTCAATTTCTCTGATTTTTAAAAGTCAGCAATCACAGTCTTTGTCATAAAGCCAATTTCAGTACTTGCAGGGTCTTTAAGATATTTGCAATTTGTCAATCAAATGTAATCAGCATCTCCTTGAGTTTCTTGTAAAAATGGATCAAGCTCTCTTGCCTCTGAAAGGAAAAACTGTGCTTGAGGAATGAAGAGAAGATACTCTGCCACTTCATTGAGACTCTCAAATGATTTTAATTCTGGATACTTTTGAAGTGAATCAATATTACGTTGCTAGATATGGTAGGAAGGACAGGACTTTCTCTACAACAATGTTCTCAAGCCACCTGTGCTTACAGAAATTTACTTGCGGCTCCTTGATACCAGATGAATGTCAATAGACTACATGATAAGAACAGACTACATGATAAGAATAGACTAAAAGGTAGGAACAGACTACATGATAAGAATAGATTACATGGTATGAACTGACTACATGATAAGGCTAAATGGTAGGAAAAGACTACATGATAAGAACAGACTAAATGGTAGGAACAGACTACATGATAAGAATAGACTAAAAGGTAGGAACAGACTACATGGTAGGAATAGACTACATGGTAGGAACAGACTACATGGTAGGAATAGACTACATGGTAAGAATAGACTACATGGTAAAAATAGACATGGTTGGAATAGACTACATGGTAAGAATAGACTACATGGTAGGAATAGACTACATGGTAAGAATAGACTACATGGTAGGAATAGACTACATGGTATGAACTGACTACATGATAAGACTAAATGGTAGGAACAGACTACATGATAAGAATAGACTACATGGTATGAACTGAC
This sequence comes from Unio delphinus, assembly GCA_029339505.1. Classification (NCBI taxonomy): domain Eukaryota; kingdom Metazoa; phylum Mollusca; class Bivalvia; order Unionida; family Unionidae; genus Unio; species Unio delphinus. The sequence goes on from JAQISU010000093.1 coordinate 4,205,033, forward strand.
TACATGATAAGACTAAATGGAAGGAACAGACTACATGATAAGAATAGACTACATGGTAAGAATAGACAACATGGTAGGAACAGCCTACATGGTAGGAACAGACTACATGGTAGGAATAGACTACATGGTAGGAATAGACTACATGGTAAGAATAGACTACATGATAAGAATAGATTACATGGTATGAACTGACTACATGATAAGAATAAATGGTAGGAACAGACTACATGATAAGAATAGACTACATGGTAAGAATAGACTACATGGTAGGAACAGACTACATGGTAGGAACAGACTACATGGTAGGAATAGACTACATGGTAAGAATAGACTACATGGTAAGAATAGACTACATGGTAGGAATAGACTACATGGTAAGAATAGACTACATGATAAGAATAGATTACATGGTAGGAACTGACTACATGATAAGACTAAATGGTAGGAACAGACTACATGATAAGAATAGACTACATGGTAAGAATAGACTACATGGTAGGAACAGACTACATGGTAAGAATAGACTACATGGTAAGAATAGACTACGTGGTAAGAACAGACATGGTTGGAATAGACTACATGGTTGGAATAGACTACATGGTAAGAATAGACTACATGGTAGGAATAGACTACATGGTAGGAACTGACTACATGGTAAGAATAAACATGGTTGGAATAGACTACATGGTAAGAATAGACTACATGGTAGGAACAGACTACATGGTAGGAATAGACTACATGGTAAGAATAGACTACATGATAGGAACAGACTACATGGTAGGAATAGACTACATGGTAGGAATAGACTACATGGTAAGAATAGACTACATGGTAAGAATAGACATGGTTGGAATAGACTACATGATAAGAATAGACTACATGGTAGGAACAGACTACATGCAATGATAAGAAGGAATTTGTGGGAATTCCAGTTCCAGGTGAGCTCATATGTTGTGGACTATCCAACATGATGAAGTTAGAACAGTTGTCAGAAGGTGTATGGGAGTCCACTGTTGTAGGGATGGAAAGCATAATTCCAGATCAGCTGACCTGTACAAAGCTATGAATAAGGCTGTAACATCAACACAAGTCATGTAAATAAATTAGTATTGCTAAATATTGATAAGCTTTTAAATTATAAGATGTATTCTCACTTAAATGTAACTTAGGCATCTGTTTACTATGTGGGTATCTCAATTATTTGTAAATAACCATAACTAATGAAATTATCACAACAGTGGAAAGTACATGCAAGTTCAAGAATTCACCTCCCACAAAAGTTGTCCTGTAAATTCTCTATTTTTTAAATTTCAGATCAGTATATCTTTATAAAGCAACTGTCATGCTGAGAAGAATGCAAAAGAGGAATATATTAACAATCCATGCAACACATACACTATTTGATATCAATTAATGTTGTATCAAATACCAATGGATACATTGGTTGAACACAGGATTTGGCTAGCCTCCTCTGTCCTATGTTTAAAAACCATTTTCTCCAAGTAAAATGTTATTTGTAGAATACTTACCCAATTGTAATACCTTAGGAGAACTACTACTACCTTACAAATCAAGCCATCCAAGACACTAATTTTAAATAGCTAAAGGGTGCTAAAAGTTGTCTGCTGACCTAAGTGTCAGTCAGGAAGAGTGATCTCCCCTTCAGTATAATACTTTGCAGCAAAGTGTAAGACTATACTAGTTACTACTGGAGCGGAAGGCATACTACCAATGGATGTAACTGAGCACAGGCTGGGAAGGTGTATGTGTATTATGATTGGGTAAGTATTCTTGAAGAAACATATTTTACTAGGAAAAATTGGTTTCTTCTTTAAATACATTACCCAATCTAAATACCTTAGGAGAATAGGTAACAGGTGGAGGTAAGTACATCCACCTACCCAGGAGATAAATCTCCAATCCGCTAAGTTATGTGAGACAGCTTCAAGGTAACTCAACTGAAAAGGGTTTCCATGTGAAAGGATGGCATATGACAAAGGTTGAACCAAAAACGAAAGTTAGACGGGAAGCGCTTTTGTGAGAAGAAAATTCTGGTGATGCTGGAATCCTGCAATTGGTGGTCGAAACATTTCAGGATGTCTTTAAGTCTCCCTGACTGCAGAAGTAACTTGAAGTTAGCTTCCCTCTCTTTTTTCACAAGATCAACAGAAGCTGGAACTCTAGTCAGGTTTGGTGTTGGTGTGGAGAAGGGCAAAAACTCTGGGGTAAATGGCTAAAGACTTTCTCGATGGAAGGCTGAATCTTCATTTGAAATTGTATTGTCATGAACCAATGGCAATCCTTGATAACAAGCAACATTGTCCTTGGTGACGTGAGTTGAGTCTGAAGTATGATGAGATCCTCTGCTCACGAAACTCGTAGTATGTCCTGAACTAGAAACTGTGACCCCCAGATGGTCACGAAGTAAAGTCTATTCCTGCAGCAGATTATTAGGAGATTTGTGAGGTGAAGTCTGTAGAAGTATGAGCAATTAATCAAGGCATCATGTCTGTATGTATTAGAAATGAAGGATTTATACAGATATAACAGGTCCTGAAGGCATAAATTATTGTAACCCAGAACTATCAAATGGAGACAAAATGTTGCCATGCAAGTGACGAAGAGCTCTACATTATGCATAGATGACAAGGTGTTATCAATTGAAGGGTAGAACTTTATCTAGGTAAGGAAGAGAGAAAAAGTTGAAAATAGAGATAGTATACTTTCTTGAGATGAAGGGACTCCTCCAACGGAAAAAGGTAAATTCCAAGTTGAAACTAGCTGGCAAGGTCACTCTTGAAACAGACCATGCTTTGTTGCATGAGTGGGAGTAGTATATGGTATATTCTTACATTCGGCCATTAAGTTTTATATGTATGAGAAGATCATTCTGCCTCATCGCCACCTGATTGATTTGCAAGGTAGCAGTAGTTCTCCTAAGGTATTACAATTGGGTAACATTTGAAGAAGAAAAAAGTCAGAAAATGGCTCATCAAATTGAGCAGTGCACAAAATATTGACAAATTTGCAAGTTTTTGCTGAAACTGTGTCCAATTCCATCATATATCAAAACTACATTATATATTAAAGTTATAGCCTGGCTTATATAAAGTGTACAAACAAATAAAATTAAGCCTTTTTTGTAAATATCACAAAGTACATCTAGGTAACAGTTTCATCTGTGCACCAAATTCATAAAAATGTCTCAAATGTTCCAAAAACAACCGTATAATGTATGAATAGGCAGACAGACCCCACTTCTATATTGGCTCTAACTTCAAGATCAGGATATGATCATTCTGAACCACAATGTACCTTCAATCCATTTGTCAGATATCGGATTCCCTTTCTGTTTCCATAGCAATGAGTAACAACAATGACCTTATGACCTCTCTGGAGCAGACATTGAGAGAGTTGATATATGTGACTTTCCACTCCACCTTGGTTTGGGAAGAAGAAGTCGGACACCATGCTAGAGGGAGAAAAAAAAAGTAAAGTATGTTAGGTCCACTTGAAAAGATAAGATGTAAACCATGGCAAGTTGATATGTACCTGTAAATATAGGAGTCATGTCAAACTAAGCACTGCTTTATCAATTAACATATTAAAGACAATTCCAGTACTAGCTACAATGGGATTACCACAAATACAATAAAAAGCCATGATTCTATAAACCAACATTCAAAAGTAACTCTAAAATTATATTATCTTAGATCACAAAATATCTATATTACTGTCACTTCCTCAATAACTTCTTTTGAGATAGTACCTGGATCTAAAAAGAAGTAATAAGTGAGATTTTTTTTTTACCTACAGTCCATCTTTAGCAATGAATGAATGTTTTTGGTCATAATGTGATTTTTTTAAAGTAAGCATAAAATAACAATTATTTCTTTATTAGTCTGAAACAAATAACCAAATTAACTCAAAGATCCCTAATGTCATTTCATTATAAGTCTAAGTTTATAGTACGGTTATTTATCTTTCATTTTTTGTGTTACTATTGTTTGAATACCTTATGCTTTTTCTATATTTTCTCTCTATCCTTACTTACCTGACATATTGATTTAAGACAGAGAGTATAACATTATAGCTATTGGATACAGTACCTTATCAAACATGTACACTGAAACAATATAAAATGATTTATAATTCTTGCTTTGAAAAGTAATTACCAAATTACAGTATTGACTTTGATTTATCAAATACAAGTACACGTGTGTTACTGGTAATCTCTAGGAATGAAACACTTTAAGAAAATGGGGTGGGGGAGTCAGCATTCGAAGTGGCTCATTTTTCATTGGGGATTTAAATTCATGGTTCATGGCAACAATTAAAACCACGAAAATTGGTCCCACACGAATACTGATGATACTACAGTATTGGACCAAATGAGTGAACCGCCACCAAAGAAGAGAAAACAAAATCCAAATGACACAGATGAACTCTATGAAAGTGAAATAGATGAACTCAATACTGAATGTCAACAGTTGCCTGTTTTTGACCAGCTTAAGGAAAATGATTGTGTTGTTGTAGCATAACATGATGTTTGGTAACCTGGATGTGTTCATGAAATTAAAAGTGACAATAATGATAATTTGATAGCTAAATTGATGGCACTATATAGGTAAGCGGGAGATTTTATATGGCACAGCAGAGACGATGTTCAGAAAGTTAAGCCTGAATTTGTCAAAGCAACTGGAATGCTTCCAGAATGTCTCAATTCTGGACATCAGTGGACATTTTCAGAGCATAGAAAATTTGATAAACTGTTTACAATGTATGCCAATATTTTCTTCTGAATTAAATAACTTGCTGAGAAATATGTTGTCCAGTATCTGAACTGTTTGGCAGAAGAAAAATAAAGAGTTTAGTCCCATATTTTCCTCTCTAAAATGAAATATGGTGGACATAGTTTAATTCATTATATATATTTAAATTCTACAGGAACAATGCTGTAAGACTGCAAAGTTTCATGGAGATATTATTTAGATCAAATGTTATGATGGAATACTTATTTTATTAAATGTGTTGATTCCGCAACTTAAATTAAACATGCATTTAAATTATGCAAAAATTCATTGAAAAGCCAATTTTTCCACTATTCAAATATTCATATATTCTGAAATAATCAACATATTTCAAAACTTAAAACTATTAAGAAAATGTCTGAATGAGCTCTATAAGAATCAATCATTAAAATGCAAATATGAAGACTTTGTAATTTTGACTGGGGTTGCTAGGGGTTGCTATTAAGACATTAGTGTTAGGACTGGTCAACCTAGTCTGAGTATAAAGTGACCGAGTGGAACATAATGCTACATGTCGGCCGCACGATGCCCCATGACTAGACATCACTCTCAACTGCCATAATGCAAACGTCATAGTGATATGATTCTAACTGTTAAAACTATGTTAAAAATCTAACAACACAAACATACAAAATCAATCTCTTTTAAAGTCATCCTGTTGCAGGACTGCCTGAACATTACCTACCATATGCTGTGTTTCATTTTGGTCCAATCTTTCCAGCAGGATATGTAGTATACTCCTCATCACATACAGTTCTACTCATCATTCACATAATACTGGTCTACAGATAAAAAGAAAGTTACGGAATAAATATATTTCATGTTTACTCTTACTCAGTCTGCTCACTTATAAATCATTACAACTTCAAACTGCACAGAACAATATCTGCCGTCACCCTATTGCACCAGCAGATTTGGGTCTATGCTGCTTGATAGATGTAATGAGTAGGACTGACAAGATAGACCACAATCTGATAGACCACAATCTGCTAGCACATTCTGTAGGAGCAGATCTGGGTCCATTTTGCTTTCAGTTGGACTCCACTTATAAACATATATATATATATATATATATATATATATATATATATATATATATATATATATATATATATATATATATATATATATATATATATACAACATACAGTATGGTTATGTCAATGATAGTTACATTCTATTCAAGCTGAAATATGGTCCAAGTAGGCCTGTCATTGGTATGCATTTGTCTAAAAGGCAAATTTTGCTGAGAAAAGAAAATGATGCAGTTACTTTACTATTAAAGACGCCCAGGTCTACTTAATCTCCAACTCCATGGTTTCACATCCTTCTGCTGGCATTAATTTTTCTGCTTTTATAAAACAAAACATTTTCATTGTAACTCAAACTTATATATTGGCTGTTGAAGTTTGTATATTTATTGATATTTGAATTTGTAGATTAACATTGGCAAATACAATCAAGAATAAATTAGAACAAAGATGTGATGACAATAAAATAGTGGTGGCTTCAGTGGTTAAACTAATAGGGAGTTACGAGTTAGCGGCCTATGTTATTGGCTCTATTGTTATTAGAATTTAGAGCATCCGCCGTGGAAGTGGGAGGTCGTGGGTTCGATCCCCGGCCAAGTCATACGAAAGACTTATAAAAATGGTACTAACAGCTGCAGACATAGTTCCTGACCTTGTTTCATGAGTAAACAACTTTTTAAAAATATTCTTTCTTAGACTAGATTGAATTTCATAGGGTGGAATCGAGGCTGTACCTGAAGTACAGACCACTCTGGTGGCCTAATGGGTAAAACATCTGCCTTGGATATGGGAGGTCATGGGTTCAAACCCCGGCCAAGTCATACCAAAGACTTACTAAAATGGTACTAACAGCTGCCTCACATGGCACTCAGCATTAAGAGGTCAGATATACTTATAATCACATCACATCACTTTTAGTTCATGACAAATAACATGTAGCAATTATTTTGAAACTCTTGTTCGAAATGAAAGATTGACCCTCATCCAGGTATCTGTATTATGCAGTGGCCAGATTTAATATTGAATTATTGAGAACTGATTTTATTCTTGCCTTAAAATTTGAGAAGTTCAGGTGTTTTTATGTCAAGTTTCAGTTTAATTGTTTTATTGTTCTTCAAACATTATTGGGATTCTAAGAGATTTATTTTTCCTGGAAATACTTGTGCTCTATATTAGTTCTTGGACAAAGACAGCTATCAAAACTTACAATATTCAAACACTGGAATATTATATTTTATGTTATCAACAAAGAACCACTGACACATCAATACTACACTGACCACAGCATACACCATCACCCTTCCAGTTTGGATTTTATCAGGATTTGAACTAAATTTCATTTTATTATTAGGACTTTTATTTTTTAATTCTTGGATTATTCTTTGTGTATTTTTGGATTTGATTCATAAAACTGATAAGTTCTTTTTCTCGTTTTTACTTTGATTTTCTAGGGAAATAATTATTTGTTAAATTTTACAAAGTTTGTTGTCTTTACTTTTTTCTTACTACTGTTTAAAAAAAGCCTAAACACATAACAAAGGCAAAGAATGGAAATGACAAATACCAGATAATGTATGAATACATTTGTACTGAAATAATGAATGGAAATGACAAATACCAGATAATGTATGCATACATTTGTACAGAAACAATTAAAACTGCTTTACAGTGCATTTTTTAAAAAATAAATATTAAAATAAAACAAACATTTACACATACAATTATATTTTAAAACAGACAAAGCATCTTGATTTCATCCTTTAAACCTGTCAATTCCGCCATCAATCATGATTTCATGTTGTCATATATTTCGTAGTACTTGATTGATAAAACGTGCGATTCCTGTGATTGAACTTAGATGTGTAGCATAGGGTCAATATCTGCTATATTGAATTTACAATAATTTATCAATTTCAATTAATGAAAAAAAGTTTTCTTTTTGATAATTTATCGTAGTATATACATGAATAATACAATGGCATTCGACATTTGGTTTCATTAGTAGGGTCTAAGCATTCAGTCATTTTCGAACCTATGAATATGATACAATCGAAAACAGAATACTTCACGAAAATCAACATTCTTTCGTCGGTCCTCCGCCACAGGAAGCAATATGTATAGAACACGCTTGAAGCAAAGTGTCATCTTTCATATATACGGAAATGAATGCAGGCAGAAAACTACACAATATATGTATGCAAGCATTTTAAAATAAGGTCTTGGCTCAAAACAACAACAAAAAAGCTCATAGTGTAGCGTAATTTCGAGGAAGTGTCAAGCGCACGCACATTTCAAAACATGGTTGATTTTCAAAACTAAATAAAGCGGTTCATGTGTTCTATTTTCACCAAACATATCCTCTAATGCTTAATCACACAGAATTTGCTACAAATTCACTATCTAAATAATATGACTTACTAAGTTTCAATACCTCAAAATTCAAATGTATTAACACACACTGAGACGCATGCTGGAAACGGACAAACAACGATGATGATACTACTACTATTACTACTACTACTACTACTACTACTACTGCTTCTACTACTACTACTACTACTACTACTAATAATAATAATAATAATAATAATAATAATAATAATAATATAATACAACAACAACAACAATAATAATAATAATAATAATAATAATAATAATAATAATAATAATAATAATAATAATAATTGTATTTAGTTAGGATCAATTGTATAACAAATAATTATACATACAATAAATCCAAATAAGTCGCTTAACATTAGGCAGAAAAATTCAGCCCCACATAACATATCGTCGATCAGTATCAATATATTTGGGGAGTAGCCTTACCGGACTAATATAACATATCATACAGCATGCGCATATAAATCAATAAGACATAAAACAAAATCAACTCATGAATGATCCATGTTTGAGAGCAGCGTACATATCACAAATTAAAAATGGATATTAGCAGTGGCGTCGCTGGGGGTCTTTCGGGGGGGGGGGGTGCGAACCGCACCGGGTGACCTCAGAAGGGTGACACCAAAAGTTTACCGCACTGGGTGACACCAACCCTAGCGACGCCGCTGGATATTAAACTGAACTAACGTGTTATTTTCACGTAATACGAAATTGAAATGTGCCTTCTGATTTTTTAAAAATATATAATTCAAAACTAATTATTGAAGACGATTCAAACTACACTACAACTTTTAGTTTCGAACGCGCGTGGCTTGAAGTGGTCCAAATCTTACTCACAGTGAAACAAGGGTCAGTCAGGGTGGGGGGGGGGGGGTCTTTCTCTACCGCCCTCCTATTGGTCAAAAAAAAAAAAGACTGAATTTTTCTCTTTTTGGAGCAGTTTCCAAAGCTCATAACGTATGGAAATTCGATATGTAACAACCTGGTTATTCTTGGAGGTTTCAATTTTCATTTGAATGTCCTGGAAAGCCATTCACGTCAAGACTAATTGATTCTATTCACATTTTCAACCTCAAATAGTCAGTTTGCCAACCCACTGATAAATATGGTCACAGTCCCGAAACCTTACTCTCTGAGGGAGGAGAGTTTGTGTTAATTTCATGGTGTTTGTTGTTGTAATCTTGTTTATATTTGTATGTGTTATCTATAGTAAGTCCACACTGATGTTATTATCATCACCGTCTTAGTCGTCGTCACCATCATCAACATCATCATCATCATCATCATCATCATCATCATCAATATTAGTAATATCATTGTTGTTGTTGTTATTAAGACTAATTAATCCTATTCAAATTTTCAACCTCAAACAGTCAGTTTGCCAACCAACCGATAAATATGGTCACATTTTAGACTGGATTTTTCATAGACTTTTGATGCTAATAGTTCAGTCTACTGTGATCTTCCACGAACTTGCATCAGATCACCTCTGCGTCATATGCAATATCACCGTATCAGTCCCTAAACCTTACTCTCTGAGGGAGGAGAGCTTGTGTGAATTTCATGGTGTTTTTTGTTGTAATCTTGTATATATCTGTATGTGTTACCTATAGTAAGTCCACACTGATGATATCATCATCATCATCATCATCATCATCATTAGTATTAGTAGTAGTATTGTTGTTGTTGTTATTATTATTATTATTATTATTATTATTGTTATTGTTATTGTTATTGTTATTATGGCAAAGCCAATAGAATAATAATTTAAGTATGTAGTCTCCTTACCACAATTAAATAACTCAGCATTTCTTCCTAATTTCTTTATTTGTCTTCTTTATTAGTAGTGGGTTAATGGCTAAGTCTCTGGATTAGTAGTAGTAGTAGTAGTAGTAGTAGTAGTAGTAGTAGTAGTAGTAGTAATATATTGGTTGGTTGATTGTGGATTTTATGTAGAACAGTAAGGCTAGATTTCACAACATAAAGGTTATATGATAAAAAAAAAACATGTCAAAAATATGTATGACCATCAAGCGATAAAAGTACAAGAACTCAACGATGATATTGTCAAACGATATGAAAGTTCTCGATCAACAGGCGATGTAAATGATGCGTATAATGGGTGAATAGATATTAAAGGATAAATTAGGGCAACTAATAGTTCAGATGTTGATTAAAATATTCAAAGTAGGATTGCGTACAAGCTATATTTATAATAAATTTTAACTTCCTTCAAGAAATTTAAAATACTCATTTACTCTATAAATTAGTTTGTTCGTGCATTGAAGTATGTAGTAACGATCGCATGTAGGTTGGAGATCGACACAATCAATTACAGTGATTCATGGGGAAGGGTTCATTGCAAGAAAGACACTAAAATGGGTCATGACCTTTTAATATGTAGGAGTGGGTTATACAGGTATAACCATTTCGAATTCTTGCATTGACTACGCCGGCCCTATAATTATTATTATTATTATTATTATTATTATTATTATTATTATTATTATTATTATTATTAAGTCACACTATATGATGTAGATTAAGGGATAAAACCAGATCATGGGCCAAAATGTATCCACCCTTGTTGTTCTAAAGGTACAAATCTTGTTTCAAAACAAACATCGCGAACACCTGGCACACTTAGTAATTTTCCAAAATTAGTATTACCTTTTCTTGTAAGACTTTGAAGATATTCCAAGGAAAGAATTTTAAAAAAAAAACAAGATCAGGATAAGAACACTGATTAATTTGTAAAACACAACCACAATCGACTTCATGAACATACACATCTCTTGAACATCCAGCAGAGCGCTAAATATAAAAAAAAATGGAAAGAATATCTTGTGATATTACAGTTTTGAAAGAAGTGATAGAAACATTTCATGAGTTTCATATACAAGCATCAGTCTCGGTATCTAGAGATACTGTGTATTTGTTTACAAGCTTAGATGATAGTATAGACGTGTGTTTAAAGCTTGTTTCCTTACAAAACAGCATACAACAGAACATAACTGTTTATGTATCGGTTTAAAGAATGGAAAAATGTATCCTGCAATGTTTTAGAAAAGATTTGCAATCTACATTGAAAAATGATCAATGCCGAAAGCAGTATTATTAGATCAGTACAGACGGATAAAGAAGAAAATAACTTATTTTCTGAAGGTAAATATACACAATTTGTACTCGGCTAAACGTGCAATATAATTATAGTCTGTCTATACATCCCCGTTTCTTTGTAACCCACCACCACTGATTTTAAAAAAGAAAACTTTAATATGATAAAAAGGTGCGCAAAGTAAGTCAAATGAATTTGTTTGTTTGTTTGATTTGAATTTTTAACGTAGCTTTAACAATGTTCAGTCATATCGCTACGAAGTCTGCAGGCAGTTTATAGGGATATCTAGCACTGGGGCATCATGCCTCAGACATGTAGCATGACAGTCACATCATCCTGACACCAGGCCGACCAGTCCTAACACTAACCTCTTAATGCTGAGCATCAAGCAGCTTTTAGTACCATTTTTTTTTTCTTTCTTTGGCATGACTTGGCCGGGGATCGAACACACACCTCATGCTTTCGCGGCAGACGCTCTAACCACTAGGCCACCGGAGCGGTAGTCAAATTAATCACTGACTTATAATTTCTCACCTGACTGTGACCAGAATGGCACTAATGCTAGCATCCCCTGCACCTTTTATGCTTAACGGACTGTCCATATTAATACGGCGCCATATTGCGTACACTATGGGCTCGTTTATTTCGATCGGACAACATAATGACGTATTTCATGTTAATCGGTAACTGCGGGATAATTCCGTAAAATACCATAACGTTGAGAGTTTGGAATTATATCCCTTTGCACACATGAACATATAAATTAAACCGCTTGTTAAATCCAAGTGGAAGTCAAATTTGTTGTTGCCATTCTTTTCCTTTGCTTGATTCGACATTGTAAGTATCGAAAGCAGACGACATGTATGCACCTTTGTACTAGTGCACACACCCTTTTGCTGAAAATAGACTTGTCCAGAAACTGGAAATGGATCTCGAGCATGTCCATCTATTATATTGAAAACTTCCCTTAAGCATGAAACGCGCAGAAGATGACGCTGTTTGGGCCATTCTACTCACTGTCAGGTTAGAAATTATAAATCAATGAATGAATTGACTAAGTCCCTTTTCACTTTTTATCACATTAAAGGTTTCCATTATTGACATCGGTAGGGAAGAGGGTAAAAATAAACGGGGAGGAATAGTCAGACCCAAAAAAACAGATTTCGTTAACGTTTAACTGTCAGTCCATAACGATTCAATATTAACAGAGATACAATTGGTGCAAAACAAAGTCACATTAAGAACAGCACGTGGTTATTCAGTATTTAAAGAAGCAGCTGTTTTAATCATCCATAGGAATGAACAAATTTTACCTGTGAAACTAAGAATATATACCTTTCTGAAGTAATATAGGTTATGACTCGTTAGCTTGGAACTTAGCATTAAAATGTGTGGAGCTGGACACTTTTGTTCACTCTTAAACTCTTATGTTCATGTAACATCAGTCTTCAGACATATTTAATGTTCTATGTTCTATTTGAGAAGGAACATTTGTTTACATTATTCGGTGGAACTCTAAAGTGCTCATTTGACTAAAATATTCTTCAGAGACTAATGTGAACTATTTAAATAAGTTTTGGGAGTGCATTTGAGGATCTGAAATACATTTGGTACATTCCATTATTTTCGTCTTCAGTAGAACTTCTTTTATGACTATTTTGGATTCAATTCATACTTTCGTAAGTGCCTCTTACATTTCCCTTTAATAACTTGATAATTAAATTATTTGTTACGTTTTACAAACCTTGTTCGTTTTACTTCTTCTCTCTTACTTCGTTTGTGACCATAGAATCGGGATAGACATAAGAATACACAAACATAAAACTCAGCCCTTCGTTTAGGTCGATAAGTGGGTGCTAATTATTGTATAATCTATCCTCTTTATGCATGTCTCTTGAATACGGTGTTATGTTTGCGTTTCCATCATCATAGCAAACAGCGAAAATATGAAAAACATCGTATTGCGTCGGAAAAGTACATTTTAGACGGTGAGCTGTTTTATCTTACTCGATCAGCACACATCGGCAAGTTTTCTCCAGTGGTTTGCCAAACTGATCATTGACAGCTGATAAATCGTTTCTACAAAATGTTGAGCATTAAAATTGAATCCTGCAAGAACTCTCATGGAATACATATTTATTTGGGGATTCGCGTGTTGTTTGTTTTGGATTTGAAAATGAGATCATTTTTGTCCAAGTATTCTGGATCATGCTCATTTAATATTCTGACGAAGAAATTGCTTTTATCTCCAAAGATATTCTTCATGTGAGTTGAATAAATTATTTTTGCCAATGCCGCTTCCCAATGGCCATCCTGACCCAAAGAGGATTAATATTTATCTGCCCTTATTTTACAGTTCTAATGTTGTTCCGTGGTCGATAGCTTTTATCAATATTCAAAACCCATGGGGCTAATTTGTAAATAAAGCGTGATTTAATCTTCTCCGTAAAGTGATATATTATAGTTGAGTTCTTCGTTTTTTTTTTTTACATGTTAAATGTTTTAGCTAGACATGACATTCGTTAAATATGTCCTTCTTATTACTAATTATTTTTCTGTCCTTTATTTCTTCCCAGGGACACAATAAGACGTACTATACTTAAATAAAATAGTGTTTACTCTCACGATTCAATCTAAGAAGAGTTTGGGTGAAGGTGCAGGGCAACGAACATAAAAGATAGCGCCAAGTAAGCAAACTCATTTGCTGTTGTCACAGATCTCTAGTTCCCACCTAATGAACTTGGGCACAAACACAAGGCAGTTACTATACAGAGGTACATTGCAGAACCTGTAGTTTTCCAAAATTTTCAATTTCTGGCTGGATGAAAAGTTCTTTCATCGCATTTCAATAATTTTATAAGCCGTTTTTAAAGTGAACGATCTTTTTGTATTGTCAATATTGTGAACTTAAATAAAAATTAAATTTTTAAATCACGTTTATTTCCGGCACATTCTTTCTAAAACCAAGATTGCAAGCAAATAATATAATATACAAATATATTAAATAAATAGCATTTATACGGGTTTTGAAATAATACTATTTCTGCAATTACACAGCATAAAGCAAATGAAATTTATGATAATAATTTCGACTCAGTACTATGTACTATTTTGCTACTTATTTTTTGTCATGTGATAAGACCCAGGCACACGGCGATACGTAATCGACATACTTTGAGAAATTGTAACATCATAATTGAATCTAGGAGGTGTATCCTTCGTTAATTAATCGAGGGTAACCACATAGGTAATCCTATTGAGGGACCGGCAGTGTTGGTGCCACCTAGGTATTAACGATAACTTACTGCTAGCTTCCGTTGTATGGACTGAGGTGTTATGGCTGTGAATGAATATGATGTGGTGTTCGGAAACAATTCCATATAACTGTCACTGGGTATGTTAAATAAAGTTAACAGTTCTTCGTTCGATGGCTCTGGTCTCCGAAGAGTCACTAATTGTCAAAGGATAATGAGTTTCCATAAAAGGTTCCAGAAACTATCATTGTTATTGATATTGTCAGTATATTTCAACGAAAGACTTTGAGGGATATGACCAGTACAACTCATACAACCGCTGAGTACAATAGTTCACAGTTGGTCACCTCTTTGTTGCTAACTCAAATTTCCATAGTCTGCTTCAATGACGCAATAAACAACAAAATATTGAGCAGAAAAAAGACGATTTGGGTTTTAGAGAAAGGTTCACCACATCGCACCTATTATGCTGCTGCTGTTCTTTGTAGCCATTGTACAGATGAACTCTTAGAAAGAAATATAGCTGCTGTGTTCAATAACATGGTGGTCACTTCTACCTCAGTTTATAGTAGATGACTTGTAAAAAGACAATCCAAGAATCTAAACTGGGTGGATACTCTTTCCATTGAACATTCACTTATTGGAGTCAATGGTTTCACTCATTACCTGTTCTTCAAATGAGGCTGCTGTCAGTATCTTCGTTCGTAGCCACTCATTGTAATCGAGGACAAACGTTCATAAAACACGTCCCAATTCAGATCTTCCAATTTATAGTTGTACTGACCCATGTGAATCAAATCCCCTTTTTTCATTTTTTTTATCTTCTTGACTGATGCATCAGACATTCAAAGCAATCCCATGACTTGCTCATACTATGCAAACAATCATACGTATATACTTTCACACAAGATAGATATTATAATGGATGCATTAGGTTTTTGTTTCATTTGGCAATCATTTTAGTAGTATGTAGAGGTTGCAGGTTTACCTTTAATTATAGTTGGGTGGGGTGCTGCCAATCTTATTTAAATGATTACAGAAGACCAACCCTGGCTCGTTTTTTTTTCTCCCAGAAATTGAAGTAACGATAGAAAGATGCAAAGCTACGAGCCCCCAGTCAGCGGTGCTGACAGGTAAATTAATGAATACACGAAATGTGAAATTCAAATAACAACAATTTAATATATTTCAATAACGGTCATCTCTCAAATAAAATTCAAATTAAAACCCTATCGCTCGTCTTTCACTCGACCAGGTGACGGCTTATTTCATCGGCTGACTTAGTGTGATAGATTTTCCTCCTGTCCTGTGTTCTTACTCATCTGTGTGATCTATATCTGGACTGGTAATCCAACTCCCTCCAGTCCGTCTAACTTCTGCCTCCGTTTTTCTTTTGTCTCCCAGAGACTCGGACCAACTGCACTGGGCTAATTCCCTCTGGTCCCTAAAAGTTTCCTTATAACTTCTCGTTCTGTTCTTCCTTCTCTTCTGTCTCCCAGAGACTCTGACCATCTGCACTGGGGTAACTGCATTTGGGCCCTAGAAACTTCCTGTACTGAAGTTCCTTGTTATTCCCAGAATATACAAGTTTACCACCAATTTCGAATGATGTCGGAGTAGCATATCTTCCCTTAACTCATGCAAGATGGTTTTAGCTACTACTAACGTTTAGTTCTCAAGATAATATATTAAAATTTGCGATTCTAATGTTAGCCACGCCCTGCTCAATTCCTAGTGGATGTTGATTCATATAATTATCAGACACTGCCCCCTCCCAACAGTCTGTCAAAGATGGATTTACGACCGCCTTTTGATCCGAAAAAATAGAACTCCCTCACTTACCTGTGAGACCTGTGAAAGCATTTTATTATATAACTTGCTTGCCCAAAATACGGCGAGTTATTTTTATGGCCATATGAATTAACTGGCTTGACACTTTTGTTCGCCGAATTGACCTTCATACATATTGACGGCGCGAAATTATAGCCTCAGGTTCTAATATATACATGTTGAAATCTGGTTAATCCTTACAACGTGACATATGTCAACTACTTATAACAATGTTAAAATTTAATTCCAACTGGGGTCAACCTATAGACCATTTTAACAAAGTATTTCCTGTATGACCCCTTATCAGCCCTTGCATATTAACCTACTGCGTGATGCTAATTTCCGTATGACCCCATACCAGCCCTTGCATATTAACCTACTGCGTAATGCTAATTTCCGTATGACCCATACCAGCCCTTACATATTAACCTACTGCGTAATGCTAATTTACGTATGACCCCATTCCAGCCCTTGCATATTAACCCACTGCGTAATTCTAATTATGGTATGACTCCACATCATCCTTTATATCTACTTACACTAGTTACAACGACTGAAGTAACTACGAAAAGAAGTTTTACTGTCCTTTGAAAAGACTTGTTTTTGTATAAACCTATTCCATTAAAAAAATTTCACTACCAATTGATAACTCTTCGAGTCAATAAATGTGCACACTTTTTAAATTGGGCTGAATTTATACCATTTCGTGGTAGTCCGTGAAATGGGTAATTTTCCAAGAGGTATATTTTTTATAATTCACAGGAGCGAAGTATCAACTTGACTGTGTCACTCCAGTAAATAGAAAACGTTAATTTTCCCAGACCCTTTATTGTCGATTACGTGGTGATGTGGTAGGCATAGCGACCCGTCATGCAGAAATACCACAAATCATAAATTTGGTAGTTAAATAAAAAGTTTTTTTTATCTGATGTGCTGTTTTCTTCGTTTTGTGAATTGCGGGTCTTAACCTGGAATTACAAAAGTTAAGTTGCTATCGACATATTCTGTGCAAATACACACAAATTAGCAACGAACAAACGGAAAACAGTTAACATTCACGCGCGTGATTCCGTAAGAAATCTGCTGCTTCAGTCTGTTATACACTTTAGCCATCCAAACACGTTTGAGCATAAAATAAAAAGAAAATGTACTGGTTCCAGCTATATCTTATCGGGAAAACCTAAAGTTGGTTCTTCCACTCCATGAAAAATATTTGATATTCACTCGATACAAGCAAATATCTATGTAACGATGCCAGCAAATATCCTTCATATAACGATGCTAGCAAATGGATTTCCTAAAGTGACGAAAATATTTGGACGTTTTTCAATTCTAACTTTATTTCATCCAAATATCTTGTACCTACAGTTTACGTTCGAAAAGAATGATTTACAGATTGCAGTTTGTTGTCATATTTATTGACATGACGCCACACTTAAATAGTACTTGGCTACAGTATGGAAACTTGTAAGTAAGACAGCATGTATATACCAATTTGGGGGGGCGAGTGGCCGAGTGGTCTAAAGCGCTGTCCGTTACGGATCACTGACATCTCACCTCTATCTGCGTGGGTTCGAGTCTCGGATTCGGCTAATGTGGGTATGTGAGAAAGCTTGCCAGTAGCTTCTCGTGGGTCGATGGTTCATTCCGGGGTTTTCCGGGTTCTTCCTTTACCATTAATACTGGCCGTCATGTATAGCCTATCTTGTGCTGAAAAATGGTGTTAAACCATAAAAACAAACTAACAAACATATACCAATTTGTCACCATGTGTACAATATGTAACTCAATCAGGTAACGTAAGAGATGTCGTCTTGATAACATTTGTTAAAGACATATCTCTTGATGACGACGGCAACTTAATGCTTCTTTGAGTGTAAACGTTCAGACGTCCGACACAGAACTTCAGATGTCCCTGACTAAATATTAAGACCAGAATTTTGAATGGAAACATGAACATTAATTAGCGAGGAGGTAGATGATGCTTACTTCAGCTGCGATCTACATGCACGTGGTAAACGTCATTTAATACTTAATCACAATGGTGGGAGGGAGGGACAATACCTTTGGGTTGGAAGACGCTAATCCGCATGCTTAACCATGTTTGGTGTTCGATGTGTTGAATACTTCTCACACGTCGATAACTTAGTGGTCCAAGCAAACTACTGCTAGCAGGAGAAGCGGAACGTACACACTAATGCGTAGCATTCTTCCGAAGAAAATCATTTAGTGGTGATATTTATCCGCCTTCCTTTGCATGCACGAAAAGTCAATGGTGAAGTGAACAGAAGAAACCGAACCAACACAACAGAAACGACTTGGTAAGATTTAAATTGCACGTATGTATTTAAATAATTCGTCACAATAAGACTTCATTTTGACCACCGCGAAAATAACGTGCATATTTTTATGGTGATATTATACACCAATACAACCGGCGACTTCCCCAGAGTTTCGTGTAAGAGTACAAAGGAATGCATACCAAAAGATATGTTGACACAAACATTGGTACTAGCGCAAATACGAAATAGATTCTCAGTAATTAGAAGCAATCAAGTTTTTCGGAAGAAAAGAAACAACTTACTTCCCCACTAAAAGATACTAAACACAGACGCCGAGAGAAAATATGTACTCCCGCATGTTTGAATGATAGAAAATCTGCAAACAAGAGTTAAGTAACGCAGAAAGAACAAAGAAAAAAACTGACAAAAGGATCTCTGAAATGGTATGGTACAATTGTATTCTGCTGTGACGCCAGAACAACATATATACGCCACATAAATCATTAATGGGATGATCGTCTCTATAGCATAAAGAATTAAGTTGTTTTTGTATATTTTTTATTAGAAAACACGACCACAACAGTAAACAGCAGATTTGCACAGAATGGAATTAAATATATAAAATGCATGTAGTCACTAAAAACTGACCTAAACACACTAGGTTTACATAGGCACAGAATCATGTAAAATAGGTCACACTGCGCTATATTTATGACACTGATCCAGTGGTTCATCTGGCTGTATGCTTATGTACGCTTTCATGACTATTATAACAACAAATTCATAATAGCTGAACTACATATGAAGACTCGCACATTCATCGAAGGCTGATCTAAATTGTTTTAAACAGTTGTTCGTAGTCTATAAGGCTATGATAAGTAGGTCACATTGAATACATTTATGATGACAGTGTTGTACACATCTGGCGTTGAAAGGCAGGTCACATTAAAATATATACTCCAT
Source organism: Unio delphinus (assembly GCA_029339505.1). NCBI lineage: Eukaryota > Metazoa > Mollusca > Bivalvia > Unionida > Unionidae > Unio > Unio delphinus. The sequence continues at coordinate 4,224,722 of JAQISU010000093.1, forward strand.
GGACTGCGTTTACATATCAAGTTATTATAACTACAAATAACAGTATATACCCAAAGACGAGGAATTATATATATCGACTAGAACGCCAACGCCGCCACAAAATAGATAAAATCAATTAATCAGTAGATGTTTTCAATCGTCTCCAGGAATTTCTCGAGGTTTTTCTAAATTACCTTCGAGATGGCTACAGCGGAAAATATACGAATGTCATTCTGTCATGTTCTGTTTACGAATTGATTTTTGCTGATCCTATGCTAGTGGAACACGTGACTAGGCATTCACATTTTGCCATAGGCAGCGGTGTAAAAAAAAATTGGATGAAGCTTTTAATTTGCCAATATTTTATAAACTCTGTGATAGATTCTGGTGCTACATGGCATGGATCCTTATGACGCAAAGGTAACTCGTTATACAGTATGCTCACTTACCCTTTTACTCTGTGATCAAGGTCACACAAATTTAAAGTTAAGGTTTGGGGTAAACAAAACATGTTTTGTTTATTTGCTAATATTTTATACATTCGTAGACTGGTTCTCGTCATGAGACGAATATTTCAAAAGTGTTGAATGTTACAACGATATACAACAAAATATATTTGTTACTTGACAGTAACTCGGTGCATGCACACTGTATTTTTACTTTAAGCATTTCATTTTTAGAAATAGTTCAAAAGTTTTAATCCCGCTTTTCACAGGTCCATGACACGTGGTTTCTAAATGTATGGGATGCATTTGGTGATGATGATGACGAGGTGTTAATAATACTAATAATAAAACTGTTGCAGTGTAATAGGTGGCAATACAGAATTGATAAATTCTCTTTCTCTATTGTTTTGGATATGTTATTTTATCAAAGATCCTAAATGATATAGCTAAGATGTTAAATGGATATAAATATCTGCAAATAGTTGTGTATTGATGGATCTAGAACACGGATCATCAGTAATTTTGATGTATATATGTGTGTTCTAACCCGTTAAACAAAAACAAAAACCAATATATCATCGACTATACGTTGGCCCGTCATCATATGATTGAGTTAAATACAAATATGTGGTTATTTCCTTGATAATGAACCGTGTTATTTAATACGGTTACCTTTATATCATTAGGCACGATTATATTTGCATATCTTTATCTAAACATGATTATATATATATATATATATATATATATATATATATATATATATATATATATATATATATATATATATATATATATATATATATATATATACATATCTATATATCTATATATATATATATATATATATATATATATATATATATATATATATATATACATACACATATATATATATATATATATCATTATCCAGCGGCGTCGCTAGGGTTGGTGTCACCCCTCCGACTAGACCGAGCAGTGTGTGCTCTGTAAAATTTGCAATTTTTCATTTTGGTGTCACCCCTCTGAGATGGTGTCACCCGGTGCGGTCCGCACCCCTCTAGCGACGCCGCTGCCATTATCTAAACGTTATTATATTTGTATATCAGTATTTAAAACAGTTGTATTACACGATTATATTTGTATATCATTATCTAAACACGATTATAGTTGTATATCAATAACTAAATTTAATAATCTATATCACAATATCTAATGCTGCTCGATTGGTTTTATCTCTTATTGTGTTGTATAATTCTTCCAACATTCTCAATTACGGGTTGAATATCATTAAAATTATATTTGATAAGCTAATCGCATTGTATAATTCTTTCTATATGTTGACAACAATATCGTTAAAAAATCATGTAATTATGAGATGCTCTTGCTGTTTTAATTATTATTTATAACATTGTTATTTTCTAATCAACATTTATTTTTTAGTCTTTAAAGTCAAATTCATGAAAGGTCAGCTATATTGAATGTTCCGCCAATAGCTTAACCGGGGCTTTTACAAATATTGTATCACTATGATCGTGCTAAATGGTAGTAATAATATCCACGCAACTGTATTAACACAATATTGATCGTTTGTTGCATCACCCACTTTAGCATATTTTTTTTCCTTTGTTTGTATTAACATTATTAGCGGTATTACTGCATTACTCATTGTAGAAGTACTCCATCTGTTACCAAAACTAACAAATTACGTCTTTCATATTTTGATTAGTAAACCATCTACAGGCTTCTTAAACATACCCCTTATCATGTAAAACTAAGGAAGGGAAATGTATATAGTACAAAAGATATACTAACACCTAATTTTATGAAGAAACAACTATATGTAGGGTATAAAAACTAGTACCCAATCTTATGAAAAAACAACTATATGTAAGGTATAAAAACTTGTACCCAGTCTTATGAGTAAATACACATTTTTTGCTTCTAGAATACAAAACGTATTTTAATTGCAGGTTGGTTTATGTAAGGTATAAACACTAGTACCCAATCTTATAAAAAAACAACTATATGTAGGGTATAAAACTAGTACCCAATCTTATGAAAAAAACAACTATATGTAAGGTATAAAAACTTGTACCCAGTCTTATGAATAAATACACATTTTTTGCTTCTAGAATGCAAAACATGTATTTTAATTGTAGGTTGGTTTATTTTGCATTAGATCTTTTGTCCATCACATTTATACCAACACAGTCTAGTTCTAGAATTCTAATTCTATAATGCAAAACACGTATTTTAATACGTCTGAAGATAGAATTTAAAATCAAAGTTCACAGAAAATTTAAATTCATGAACAAAAGCCATGAAGTCATATACTGATCATAATATAAAAAAACAAAGACGTGAATAAATATAAACACAACAAGCAAAGCAGTGATTATGAATCTGATTTATATAAAATAATGAAAAATGCTGACTTTGATAAAACAATGGAAAATATGAGAAATATAGTGAATTTGAAGAAGAGAAAAAACAAAATAAGAAAATATTTATCAAGTCATCACTTTTAGCACAATAAGTATTTAATAAAGACTGTGTTGGTATAAATGTGATGGACAAAAGATCTAATGCAAAACAAACCAACCTGCAATGGCTATTCTGTATCCACGTAATAATGTATTAATATTTTGTACGATCATTTATAAGTATAAAATGGTTACAAAATGAAATTGTCATATAATGATACAAACTCATTAATAATGGATATTTTTACAGATGATGTACACGAAAGTATGAAAAAAAAAATATACATCTTTACGAGCTGAATATTCACCGTGCACGCGGGAGGTCGCGGGTTAGCTCCCTCGCTTGGCACTCAGCATTAGGGGGTTAGTGTTTGGACTGCACGGCTTGGTGTCAGGACAATCGTGACTGGATGGAGACCTCATGCTGCATGTCTACGACATGATGCTCCAGTGATAGACATTGCTATAAACTACCATAATGTAGACGTCGCAGCGATACTAAATGTATAATAATAAAGCGAAAATGTATTTAGCTCTATTTTAACTACTACTACTACTACTACTACTACTACTACTACTACTAACAACAACAACAACAACAACAACAACAACAACAACAACAACAATAATAATAATAATAACAATAATAATAATAACAATAACAACAACAACAACAACAACAATAATAATAATAATAATAATAATAATAATAATAATAATAATAATAATAATAACTTATGTTGAACGTTCACATTAACAACTGGGTCGTGTGCAAATGCTAAATTTGATGGTAAGGAATATCACATAAAGACGTACAATAAGATCCGAAAAGAATAAGATGGATTTTTATGAAAGAAATAAAACTAATTTAAGCGCACACGATGATAGAAAGGATGTCATGACTTGATGTATGCGATGGCACGAAGTAGAGGGATAGAGAGTGTTTGTTGTCAACACTTCGAAGGCATTTAAATGCCCAGCGATACTAGCAGGCATGCCATAGCACCAATATCACCTGGATTGTCATAAAAACAAATGCGTATAAGCATATACAACTATCTTAACAGTCCCACTAGGGAGGACATACGGGTGGCCGAGAGGTCTAAAGCTCTAGCCTTTACTGATCACTGCCATCTGATCTCTATTCATGTCGGTTGGTATGTGAGAAAGCCTGCTAGTAGCTTCTCGTGGGTAGCTGGTTCTTACCAGGGTTTTTACTGGGTTATTCCTCCACCAGTTATAATAACCACCATGTGTAGCCTATCATGTGCTGAAAAATGGCGTTAAAACCAAAATAACAAACCAACAGTCAGACTACATCGATTCATATCTGACCTCAGCTCGCTTTCTCCAATCCAGACTTAATTTTTCTTGTGTAAGGGTCAGAACGGTATATCAATGTTTCGTCACCTGTGGCAGTCTCGTTCAAACATCTAATGTCGCTGTTTCATATTTGTGGAGGAGCTGTTTGGCGATTTCAGCTGGAGTCTGTTTTGATAAACCTTCCGCAAAATTTGGCCCATCTTGTAAAAGACTTTATCAGCATCATATATAAACACCTGACAGAGTAATGTCTGTAGTAATGGAACTATATTCCGCATTTTATCGATCAACTTGAATTGGCCCCACATCAAAGGACCCACTTTCTGCCCACCACTTGCAGGCAACCTCCTTTCAGAATGTTGATCATCTTCCATGGATTCGCGACCATTTTAACACGATGAAACTACGTCAACATTTAAAATTATTCCCGAGAAAGACATCAGTAAACTAAATCAGCCTTGATATCAGTCAAAAGTATTCTAACAGCGCCTGTTAAGTTAGCATTTTTAACGTAGCTTTAAAAAAAAAATCAAGTCATATCGCTACGATGTTTGCAGTGAGGCAGTTTATAGTGATGTCTAGCACTGGGGTATCATGCCGCAGACATGCAGCATGATGTCCCACCCAGTCACATTATCCTGACACCAGGCCGACCAGTCCTAACACTAACCTCTTAATGCTGAGCGCCAAGCGAGGCAGCTGTTAGTACCATTTTTGTAAGTCTTTGATATGACTCTGCTGGGGATCGAACACACGACCTCCTGCTTCCGCGGCGGACGCACTAACCACTAGACCACCGGAGCGGTACTAGAATTGTTGTCCTCCAACATTTATACATCACTATCGTTTACCTTTGATAGGCCACACGCTGAAATCGGCAGGTGTCCGGGTGCAGCAAACGCAACTGCTTATCATTTTATAAAACGCTATTTCATCTATCGATCGGCACTAAATTTATTTACAAATTCAAGGAAACAAGCATTATCAGAAATATTCCGAACTTTTCAAGTATGAAAAAATCCATCATATATGTATGGTTGAATGTAAAATACATATTTTGCGTATATATCCTAAACCCTATTGATTAATTTTATTCAAACCTGCGATAATTATTAAAAGCTTACACCATTCGTTATACGACACGCGCTCTCGCTCCTTTGATTTTATCATTTGGGGTTACAGCTGACATTCACGAAAAATTTACGTTAATTTTTTAGGTCAAGTTTTTTCGTTTCTTTTCAATTTCTTTAACTTTCCTTAATCATTCATTGTGTTAGTTTTCATATGTGAATATTGATTCGCATGTATGGTCACTCTGTAGTACACTTTATGACGTATTTATTCGGTTTATATTTAATCTCCCCATGTGTTCTAATGACATGTCTGTCTCTATTGTGACAACATCAGAGGCCTTCCGAGTACGACTTTAAACAAGAGTAGAGCTCCAAATCGTATGGTCTTTACTTAGTTGTAGATATGACGTATGATACATTTTATTTAAAAACAGATGGCAGCTTAACGAATTTTTAAATGTCAGGCTGATCTTATGGTGTAAAAAATGCAAAAACGTAGAATAAAAATCCGTCAAGCATTTCTAAGGAGAAACAACTTTGTGCCATGAAAACGATGTCACGTTATGACTGCGGCGCTGCATACAATATTGAACTACAGAATCCCATTAATCCAGTTATATTGATTCCCGCGAGGCCCAGTGGCAGCAAATGCTGTAATTTACCTGTGTGAGGTAGAATTCTAAAGCCGTTAAAAACATGGTCAAATTAAAATTCAATGTTGAAAACTAGATCCTTAAATTATATATTTGTTCTTTACCATCCCCATTACTCTAAATCAATTGTTCCACTTACAGAACTACAGAACTAAGGAACAATGGAGTCTGATGGACGTATATTTCCCGCCAGTGCGCTGCAGGCTCTGATTGCGCACGGCATCAATACACAGCCGAAATGGACTATGGAAAACACGACAGAGACAGTAACAATGACGTTTCAGTGGAATTTAGAGGAAATCGCAGAGAAAAACAAAAATAACGCCGACATTCCGAAACAAATAGTCATTAAAAAAGAAGTTGACTCGGAAGAAACGAAGTTGATGACGGATACAATTAATACAGATAGTCAGAAACAATTAGTCATTAAAAAGGAACATGTTGCCTGTGATGAAGAGAAGTTGGTGACTGAAAAATATAATCCAAGCAATCCGAAACAAACAGTCGTTAAAAAGAAAGTTGACAGTGATGATACGATGTTGGTGATTGAGAAACATGAAACACCTGTAACTACCTTCATTCCTAAGCGGGCTGTTAATGTACTATTGGCATTGGACTTGACCCTACCAAATGAATGGATACTCACAACTCCAGGTAATAGAACAACTCTTTTACTGATATGGCAAAAGACAGCTTCAGTTGGACAGCAGGCAGTCACGGAGAGTAGAAGCAACAATGATGTTATGCTAGACTCTCAAACTATACCGGCCACTTCGTTTTTACCCAAATGCACTCTTCAGACGCTTCTTGATCGTAACCTGTCTCTAGCCACTGACTGGAACTTGAAGGCAACTGAAACCTCCACTAGACTAATGCTGTTTTGGGAAAACACATCCAAGGAAACTTCAGCCACAGATCGTGTCATGAAAGATAATTTGGCCTGTAAAAGAAGGCAACAAGCGAAGGAAGCTGAAGAACAATTAAAGAGACACCGGCTAGTGCAGTATAGTAACTCCTACGAAAATAACCGCAGATGGGTACCGAGCTTTGATAACCGTTTTGTATATAGTAACCACTATCAGTGGTGAGGAGAAGGATCCAAAACGGTTATGTAACATAATTCAGAACCTCCTGGCTACCTTCGTCATTTACGTGCCGATCTTGTTGATTGAAGTGCATGCATTGGATCTAGGTAGTGAATTTGCATTTTCTCTTTCATTAACTTTAATAGCATTTGTATTAGAATTATATATCTTTCATGTTGTGTTCCTTTTTGATTATCTTTGTAAAGAGGTGCGTGTGTCTTTCTGTCATATTCAGCCAATAGTTTTGTTTCATTTAAACATCCGTATTAAATCCAGATTGTATTTGTGTTAGTTTAAATGTTTAGTGTGTAGGATAGTCTTATATTGTCAGCAAAGTTTGTACTATTTTTTGTTTCTTATCACCCGTTATATATATATATATATATATATATATATATATATATATATATATATATATATATATATATATGTGTGTGTGTGTGTGTGTGTGTGTGTGTGTGTGTCTGTCTACATGTGTATGATCTTTAATTCATGATTTAAGTTCATGTATCTCTTACATTGATGGAAGCTTGTGTAGCAATCTTGTTCTGCTTGTATTTTCTTAGTAATATATATTGCCACAATTAAAAATTAACACAGAAGTATTTATTGTCGCTGATGTGTGAACACAACTTTCTTTTCTTTCTGATTCCTTCTTTCTTTGAAGTAGCATCTCAGATAATGAGAGAGAGAGAGAGAGAGAGAGAGAGAGAGAGAGAGAGAGAGAGAGAGAGAGTCGTAAACACTTAATTTCAACCTGGATGAATAGACATATAAATACAGCAAGGTCAAGGTCGATCTCAGTGGCGTAGCGAGGATATTTGGCGCCCAAGGCAAAACACCCAAATTTGCGCCCCGGCTGCCTCTGTTGCGCAGTTATGTTCATATTTTGGGCCGATTTGCGCCCCATTTGGCGCCCCCTAGCCACCGGCGCCCTTGGCGAATGCCCCACCTTCCCCGTCGCTACGTCACTGGTCGATCTGGATGCGCATTTGTCCCGAGAGAGGGTGCTTTGAGAAACTAACAATTTAATATCGAAATTACAAATGAAAAAGAATATTTATTTTACAAAAATATTTAATATAAATATCTCTAAATATGCCAGAAATACGGTAAGATTACATTTTTACTTTGAGCTCAAATAAACAGTCTGTTTTGTTCAATTTTAAGTTTGCTTTCCAGTTTTTAAAATATTATTTACTTCTGAGCGCGCGTTGTTACATCCACAAGTTTTGCTCTAGAGAATCATGTCATATGACATTATTAGTTTAAATATTACAAAAGTTCTCGGCTTTGCGACGAAGTGATGTTTATTTAAACAAGCAAAAATCTGAGTTGTCCTTGTAAAAATATTCTGGAAAATTTCTTGAATTTTCCACATTGTACCTTTTAGATTAGATATCGAGTTCGATTTCCGCCAAAAGTATTGTTTTCTTTATTTTAATTCATGCCACTTAATCTAATCAGAACTATTTTGGTTTTGCTTTTGTTTGTTGCTTATCTGATTAAAAACATAAATAATGTACTACAATGTTACCAAGATATTTTTTATTGTATTGTATGAAAATGTAAAAATTGTTGAGCCTTATCACGTACGTGCCCGTGAGTCCTTTCTCGTGCAAGAATTATAAATATCAAATGGACGTCATGCATTTCATTAGTTCAAACGACTGGTTCCGCGTCTGTTGTTGCTGTCTAAATAGACGAGCCAATAACATTAGGATTAAATTTTTTGTTAACGTAGCTTTAACAATGTCTCAGTCATATCGCTACGATGTCTGTAGTGAGGCAGTTTATAGTGATGTCTAGCACTGGGGCATCATGCCGCAGAAATGTAGCATGATGTCAACCCAGTCACATTATCCTGACACCAGGCCGACCAGTCCTAACACTAACCTCTTAATGCTGAGCGCCAAGCGAGGCAGCTGTTGGTACCATTTTTGTAAGTCTTTGGTATGACGTTGCCGGGGATCGAACCCACGACCTCTTGTTTCCGCGGCGGACGTTCTAAAACAATAAAGGCAATAAAATAGACCGCTAACTAGTAAAACAGGTTCCTTATTAGTAACTCTGTGTGTGTGTCAGAGAGAGAGAGAGAGAGAGAGAGAGAGAGAGAGAGAGAGAGAGAGAGAGAGAGAGAGAGAGAGAGAGAGAGAGAGATGGGGGGGGGTAGGGTCAACTAAAGTCACACAAAGTCCTGCAGGTAGGAGGAATCCTCATTATCCAGGCATTCGTGTTAGCAACAGCTGATTCAAAAATTGGCTAATCGCATGTAATTCTGGTTGAAGATATTTTGGAGACCTCAAACTTGACGGATTATCCTCACCCACCTGATCCACACCCCATCTACCTTTCAAGGGTGGTAAGTTAGAAATCTTCGTTCTTATTTAGTATCCTCGTGAAAAATCATTACATTAAAAATAAAACCCCACCTAACCCTTTCATGGAACTATGACTATAAGAAGGCAAAATAAAGTCCATTACCTCTGTTACTTTTACCGCGACATCTTTCGATCTTCAGATTTTTAAATCTATAGCAATATACCTTAACCAAAGTATTCTCTACGTACGAAATTTAACGAAAATATAGGAAGGAAAGACTGTTTATCATGCTGAAACTGAATCAACAATTTGAACTCCGGTGACCTTGGAATTAACCTTACGTATCCCATATTCTGCTGCCTCAGCCATACCTCGGTGGTCAGATGTTTCGGGAACAATGGGAGCAAGAAACTTTATTTATTTTGAGGATACTGAAACTTCAATTTGCCTAGAAACTTTATTTATTTTGAGGATACTGAAACTTCAATTTGCCTGCAGCGGTCTTAATATTAAACATTATATCTCCAAATACGTGTGATTATCCCTTTATAAAACTGGATGAGAACTGCATACATAAAACTATTTGTAACAAGGCCAATTGTTTCATTTCTTTGCTTTAATTTTCGATCATTTAATTGTCAAATCATATGGGTGCAGCGTATAACACAGGTACAACACAAAACGTCTTATGCAAACTTTAAATGTTGATTAATTTATGAAGTTAAAAATTCGATATGTCATGCAGAAATTAAAACCACACGTTTGTTTCCAATGACCTTGAAATATGACCTTGGATGTTTGGATAATTAGGAGTTTCAGGCTTCGTTGCTTCCCACCGAAGAAGTTGTTTGTTTAAACATAATGTGTCAAAGGAAATAATTTATTATACGGAAACTACCTTGTCTATGGACGGATATTGAGATACACAACCATTGAAGTCGTTCCAAATGTTTCATACATAAAAGGAGATAAGACGGAACGGTTGAAAAGATACCAAATCGACAAATAGAGGTTGATGAGTGCCTATTTTTACACCTGTTATCTTTGGTCACCTTATATATCTCAGTCTTACTATATGACATAGCGTGCGTGACATTGATTTATTTGCTGAAATTATCTTCGTAACATCACATACAAAACCTGCCTAATTGGCATAATCGTTGTATATGCGTTTACTTTTATTTGAGCTGTCCCCACTGAGCAGTATACGTAGAATGGTTTACGGTTCTTCAGTGGAAAGCGATTTGAATCACTGACGCAAACACAGAAGAATCACCAGCAACGAGTCCATGGTTTAATGTATATAATACATGATATATGGTTTGCGTGTTCTTCAAATATGTGACCTGCAACTGACTGGACACATCTGGCATACTTTTTCTATTGCTGACCATAACGTGTGGAAATGTTTAGTCCTCTGCACATAGTAATGACGGCAATATCAAATACATGAAAACGTTGATCGAAGGATATAGTTTCAATATTCTACGATGCCCGTTACTATGTTGTTCAGCGTTAGCATTGTAATTTTACAGACAGTCATTTTGCTGTCTCAAGAAGTGCAGTTTGGGCGTGCTATGTTCATATTTCAGCGAAGAGACCGCCATCGTCTGTCTCAGAACAGAAGCCGAGTTCAAATGCTACCCTGGGGATATTATTTCAAAACTGTGGATATAGAAATATATGGGAGAAATATTCACCAACGACGGTTTGCCTTTTCCCAGAGAAATGAAGATGAAGTATTTCATCAAGGTAACGTGGGAAGTTTCGAGAGGAATCAGCCGATAGAGGAAGATTTATTTATCCCGTCGCCACAACGACAGACGGAAGATGGAAACATATTCTTCAGAGAGGATGGGACTGCTTCGAGGGATGATGATAAGACGGAAAACGGTAGGTATAGAATGGGATAACGTTGTTGTTGTATGTGTAAGTGTGATATGGTCTAGCAATACATCAGCACTATTGTCCTGTTATACCTAGCAAGTTTAGGCGTAATTTTCTCACACAAATGAGTACAAAAGAATAATTAAATAAAACAGTTAAAGTATTCTTAAAATGCAGAATATTTGTTTTCATATAAACCTAACTCATTGACAGAAAAAAAATCAAAGACTAATGCAGTTGAAATATCTTAATTGGACGCTTCATCGGACGAATCAATTGCTTCCATTAATCTCCAAACACGGCACACAGGAGGGGGCATCTGGTCTATTCTATATCCCCTACCCCGCAGAGGGTTTCATTGGGGTGTAGCTGGTACACAATATAGAAAAAAATACTTAACCTACGAATGCAGAGCAATTTAAAAATTAAAAAAATAATAGCAAAAATAAAATTTCCTCATGCGTTATGATTAGACGGTGTGTATATTCGCGTGCGTGCGTACGTGAGTGTGTCTGGTTTTGATTACCAAATACAGCTAGAAAATTCTAAATAAACGTTGAGACATTTAGATCGGCGTCAGGTAATAAACTACTGTTTGTGAGTCAAGGAAGTGTAATTTGTTGGTTTGTAATCTTTGTCTTGCCTGCATTAGCGAATAGCCTTGCATAAACATTATTTCTTTAATTAAGGCGGTGACAGCTCCAACAATTTAAGCAGCCTGACTTAAAGCTTTTAATTTCGGGACATAACATCCTTTGTGTTATGACTACTGTACTGTTTATTTTAAAATAATATCCCTTTCATATATGTTTACACGTGTAAACACACCTCAGTTATTTTGTCAACAACGCTCGTAGAAGATATAAAGTAATCAAAAAATTCGTTTGCAATGGGCACTTTAGTTTGATCTTTTATGTAGCGCGATTTGGTGGCAGTACATTTCTCCGAGGAACGGTTTGAAAACAGATTATATAGTCCTCAGTACACTATCTTTACTACAAATTTATATATTTCACTCGAACATTGGTTCATTATGCATGCAACCTTAAAGCCGTTGCCTGTAAGTAATACGTTCTCGTCATTTGTATGTTGACATAATCATTTTCTTGGTCCGCATACATATTACGAACATTACAGCATAATATGTCAAAAAGTGACCTCCAGGTTGTATTCAAAGTAAATAAAAACAATAGGTTCTCAACTTTAGACTAATAAAACTTCCCTGTGCGTGAATCAATTTCAATATTACAAAGGCGTCAGATGTCAGAAAGTGAAGTCTTCAACATCCGTTAACCACAATACCGACAAAATCATCGTCCTTGTCGTCATTTTTGTCGCTGTCATCATTATCGTCAGCATCAGCAGCATCACTATTGTCTAGTAGTATTACTAATATAAGTATCAGTGACTTCGCCTGTACTAATAGCAGCAGAAGACTTTGATAGATTGCTTAAAAAGTAACAATCGTTGCAATAGCAGTGATAAGTAATAAAATTTGAATCAAACTTTATCTTTACTGAAACCATTTAGGAAAGGTCTCCCTCAAATTAGTGATGACGCAGACAATTTTAGATAAAAACCGACCCTGGCATTGAGTATCGAAACGAGGGTCTCGGAGTGCTTACTGAGAATGCTATCCAGACTGCATTAGCATCGTCTTAGTGTTTGTGCTGGTTGCAATAGTATTGGTAGTTGTAGTTGCTAGTGTGTAGAATCAGCAGTAACAGACGTATGTGTTGTAGTTAAGCAGTACAAAAACCGACAGCAAACGTAGGCAGTACCATTAAAGGACGATCACGATGAATAGACGTAATGTAGTCGTGATGAAGACATAATATGACAGTTAACCTACTTTGCAATAAATAGAAGTCAGATAGCTTTCATTGAGTTTGACGGTATAAATTATTTCAAAGGGTCATGCCTTTTTGTTTCTATGCTCCATAGATTTACCAGACTTATTAGTTACTGAATTGGAAGAAAACTAATAAATTAGGAAGTAGCTTTTTAACCTATCAATTATTATGGGTTTAATTAAAACTTCCAAGAAGCATCAACTACGAAAGCAGTTTCTTCTGTTTTACATATAGAATATATTTTTACATTTGCAACATTTCGAAAAGTCCTTAACAGGGTTCCACGCATTAATATTGCAGATTTGAACTCACGGGAAAGAGGGATGGGGAGAGAAGAGAAAGTCTAAAAATGCCAATCATAAATAATTATTTTGCAGCAAATTACTGTCAACATAGTACATTGACGTTATATAGCGCCATAACACACACACACATACATACATACATACATACATACATACATACATACATACATACATACATACATACATACATACATACATACATATATATATATATATATATATATATATATATATATATATATATATATATATATATATATATATAGTTATCACAGACAAGTAACTTTAAAGAATATGTTTACTTAGTACGATTTCTAACATTTGTTAATCCCGTACATATATGTCACCAAACTGACAGTTTTACTGACTATATGTATAACAAATTTTAAGATATTTGTGCCTGATTAACGTTTAAAATTTCGTCAGCCAAAATTTCCTCGTCTTCACACCTGAAACCAAAAGAATAAGCAATAGATAGACTGTGCCTATTTTACTCTGGTACACCTACAGGTCTTATTTGAACCTAGAGATGGACTGGTACATATGACATATGCATGTATGTAACTTAGAGATAAATGTGAAATATAGTGCATGGTTTATGTATCCCATAAGGACTTTTACTGCGAAAGCTGAAAATCACCTGTCAACACAAGAAAACGTATTGTTACTTATCGTTGCTATTTTTTTTTTACAGGAGACAATCAAGGATATTGGTCTAGAGCCCAAACAGGTTTCGCTGACCTTCTTTGTGTACTGTGCAGAAGAGAGAGAGATATCAATTGTGTAAACATATATTGTAAAAACTAACCATTACTGACAATCCGTATGCTAGAATTAGGAACAATGTATTAAAACCTTAAACTATATGACACTATATGTATCTACTATAGCCATCTTACATTACTCACACGACACGTGAATGTGCTATAGTTATCTTACATGTGATTACTCACACAACACGTGGATGAACTATAGCTATCTTACGTGGGTTTACTCACACGACACGGGTTTGTAACATAACTATCTTACATGGGATTACTCACACAACACGTGGATGAACTATAGCTATCTTACATGGGATTACTCACACAACACGTTGATGTACTATAGTTAACTTACCTGGAGGTTTATCACCTCGACATGTGGATATATATATATATATATATATATATATATATATATATATATATATATATATATATATATATATATATTCTTTCGCAATGGTTTTATTCATAAGGCAATAAGCATGATTATGTAAATAATTTACGAGTAGATGTTAAGTTTAGTGGGTTTTTTAAAATATATATATATATATATATATATATATATATATATATATATATATATATATATATATATTATTTAAAAAAATCTCAACCAAGTTTATTTAGATATAGATATTCGGTCACCATGTTTTCAGTGTTAAAATTATTTTTCATTCCACTAATCAAGATCAAACCCTGCGAGAGCTGAATAAAAGGTATAGGACCAGTCTAAGAATATCACAATGGCTATCTCAGAAGTACAAATATTGGTATCTGCATGGGTGTACCTATCGTGGTAATAGTTGGTATTATTTAATCAAGAACATACAATAGATGACTTGTAGCATTTTTGAATTATAGCTTGACAGTTGTACAGTATTATATAATGTAAACCTACTTCCATATCTTATGCATTATTTATTTTCCTGTACAATATATTTGTATAAGTTTATATTGTAGCAAAACCTTCTTGCACGTAATGTTGGCACTACTGCGACGTTTTGTTTACAGCAATCTGTATAATTCTAACATTTTACCAAATCACGTGCACATAGATCTCTGTATAATAATAATAATAATAATAATAATAATAATAATAATAATAATAATAATAATACTAATAATTTTCCAAAGAATGTAATTTAAGCATATAGATACCTGTATAATACTAATAATTTTCCAAAGAATGTAATTTAAGCATACCTTTGAACTGTTAACCATCATTATAGCAGATATATGCTTGAGGAAAGTAGATTACCGTTCTTATAGGAGTACGTATAATAATAATAATAATAATAATAATAATAATAATAATAATAGAGAGAGAGAGAACAAATACATAACCACATGATTCACATTTAGGGATTTAATAAATCGGTTGTGACCATGCATGTAATACATCAATGAATGCCCATGTGCCCGTACTCGTTTTTCCATCGTCACATCGCCTGTATTTATCTGTTAATAAGAAAAGAATTTCCTGTCACCAAGCGTTATATCAAAAGCATTATACTCGCTACATTCAACAATTACATGTACGTTCATCTGAAAGCTTCCACGATGCACGTTCTTATCAATTCCAAGCTGAGTTACTAGTTTATGGAAGCTGTAATATAACACGAAAATATGAGTCACACAGTATTTACATGTTACTACTCCTCAAAGTGGAAACGAAAAACACAATTACAAGATTTTATATTATTTTGTTTTGTTTGACATTGCAAAGATATAGACCTGATTGTCATTACGAAGTAATGGAAAGAGGAAATATAAATTAAATGCAAAAATTGTAAATGCACTTAATGTGTTTTCTACCCACCCATCCCAACCATGTGATAATCTGGACTATTGTCCAATTTGTAAATACGATGGATGAAACAATTGTAAACGTTAGTATCAAAACGGCCAAAACTATTATGACCCAGTATAGTCATAAATCATTGATGGCCGTCGACCAAACTGTCATCGATCCATTATGCCCATCGATCAAAATTCAAATTATGACCCCGAAAGTCATTGATCAAAACGGCAGCTATTTTATTACCGAGGATAATGATTCTAGTATAGTCGTACAAGCCAGTGTGACCCAATATGGAATTTGTATTGTTTTTAATAGGTGTTCCATGCAGTATGAAAAATGCATTGTTTTTACCTGTACAATGTATGATAATGACTTGTATTAGTGTCGGATTTAGCTGACACCTCTTGATACATATAATAAAATGTTAAATTAGTGGTAGTGGACACACGAATAGTTACTTTTTTGCACTAATTGTTGGCATGTTAAACATTAATAGCGATGCATAATTATTTTGTGTTTTGCAATCGTGAGTAGTATTTATATTTCTACAAACTTCGGTGGCTGTGCAAAGATTCGTGGGGGGGGGGGGGGTAACAAAGATCTGGATTAAAGGGGACAACACAGGTCTAGGTTAAAGGGGGGGGGGGATGTAACCAAGATCTAGGTTAAAGGAATAGGATTACTCTTCATACAAGTTTATTTGTGATGATTACTAATACCTAATACAATCCATCATCCACTTTGTGTATCTGACGGCTACAAAGTCAAACAAAACTGACTAAGGAATGTTATGTTACTTCTATTCATAACTGAAATCCAAACACACATCTTTATAAACAAACCCAAGCCTTACAATTAAAACGCAAATTTCCAACAAACATATTCTCTTTCAATTAGTATATCAATATATAATTTTTAGAAACAGTTTAGTGAACGGAGATAGGTGATTGTCACTCATGAACAACAATCACACACCATTACTATCAAACACCGCACACATTTACACTCAAACATATTGTAGGGTTTAGCGCCATTTTTCAGCACAAGATAGGCTATATATGGCGGCCAGTATTAATGGCGGAGGAATAACCCTGGGAAAATCCCCAGAAAGACCCAGCGACCCACGAGAAGCTACTGGCAAGCTTTCTCACATACTCACATTGGGAGAATCTGAGACCGGAACCCACGCAGACAGTTGAGATGGCAGTGATCCGTAACGGAGAGCGGTTGAGACCACTCGGCCATTCGGGGCCCCAATACTCAAATTAAACCGGATATAGCTTATAGGTAATACATAATTAATTACAGTGTACTACACATTATCTTCTAACTAATACACATACATGCTAACTCGTATCAGATGGGATATAAGATATTTAATGGGTAAGATGACAAGCACAAAGAATATATATTGTTATTTTTTTCTTCTTCATCTAACACACACAAAAAACTCCTTAAAAATAAAGAATATTTTGTTGTTCACTTCTGTTTAGTATATTCTTATGAATAATAATCGCCTTGAATTTTCAGACATTCAGTCGACGATTAGCTGTCGATGGCATCTTTTATTTCGTAATAGCCAGGTACATTTGTATCCGAGCGTTATTGTGTTCGTTCGTTGAGTATTTATAACTTGAAAAACAAAGAGGTGAAAAAAGACATTAAAAACGATTGGAGCTGGATGAATGATCTCTACCAAAGCTACGTCCCAATGAGATTCGTGGTCAGTTGTATGGATAGACGTACTTGTGCCGTGAAATAACACAGCATCTTGTTGCGAAACACATAAAGAGTACTCGGCTATCGCTGTGTCAAGTAAAATTTCTTATGGCTAGACGTACTTCTGTAGTGAAATAACACGGCATCTTGTTGCGAAACACATCAAGAGAACTGTCGCTATGTCAAGTAAAATCTCTTATTCACATTTCATTTATTCTTTCTACTGCGGAGAAAAAAAGATATGACTGACCATCAGTTTCAACGCGTTGTTATGACTGACTCTTCTGGGTGTGACTGCTCTGCTGTTAGTGGTTGCCATGGCATCCATCGGTATAGTGTAACAAGGCATTGGGATGACAACTCATGAGTAACATGATCCAAACTTACCTTAGGCCATCTTATAAACTCAAGTCTGCAATAATTGCTAAAGGAGTCTTGCTACTACTTCAGTTCCAATAGTAAACTTAAGCAAACACTATGATATTAAAAATTCAATGACAACATTTGTAGTGCTCATGATCAAACCTATTATTTTATCAGTATATATGAAATCTGGATGTCAGCTTCTGTGTAAAGAAAAGGATATGACCCGCGGCATTTTCTGGACCTGCATGTGTTTCAAACATGTTCTTTCAATTCCGCACCAAAGAGTCAGGTGCTAATTTTAGTAATGTGTGTTCCAAACTCAAGACTGTTAAAGGACTGAAATTCCATCAATAACACAATGTCTCTATTTTTTTCACTTACAACCCCAATAAGCTCTCAAAAGATTAGTTTTCCTAAACCATAACTTACATTATTAAGCAATCATGGTCAGCAAAACCCCTATATACTGTATTTAATGTTCACTCATTTCCTATAAGAAGGATGAGAAAACGAGAGATTATATGAATGACTTATATATATATATATAAAGAATGGAAGACTGTGTACAACCTTTCCCAGCCCGCCCATAATCGCACCAGTTCGCAGTATAACAGACATAATTGACTAATTTACTGTCGGCCGAGGGTGGCATCTGTCAATCAATTATCTTACAACAGAGATTCCTGTGGTTATCTAACCAATGCGATCTCCAGCTGGTGTGAATCGTCACGGAAATGAACTTGCCTAAGCATGTGCGCGATTCGAAAGAAATTGCTATTCTGCGTAGTTCATTGTAACTCTTTATTATTTACAGGTTCATCGTCGAAGTGTCTTGAAATATTTTACAATATTCCTAGCTAGCATTTTCTTTTGAGCAGGGATATTTTAAAAATATTTGTGTAGCTTATTATAGTATACGTTTCTCAAGTAATATCACGGATTAAAAAGAGATTTTTCTTTTCTTTAAATAAGAGAGTGACTTTTCGGAGTCCTCTGAGTGCCAACATATAATTTTCAAAAATCATCTCAGATTTCAGCTTTCCTACTCTAACAACACTATAACAACAAATTAAATGTTTAGACCATAGGTGTTTCAAAACGTTTTGCATTTTTCCAGTCCCGGATTACCCATTAGGCAGAGTAGGCAACTGCCTATGGGCCCCGCGACTTTTATGGGCCCCATCAGACCGTGACCGTGACCGTGGGTCTGGGGCCCCAAAAGTTTGACTGCCTATGGGCCTCCACGGTGCTTAATCCGGCGCTGCATTTTTCTGAAAACCATTTCAGTTTTTGTCTCTACCGAATTAGTCACAAAGTGTGCATTGAACACTAAGCTGTGAACCAATAATACGTTCTGTGTAAAGTAGCGGCACTTAACAGTTGTAGAAAACGGATTAAGGACACTCACCTTTGAAGACATCGACCATTAAAAAAATACCATGTCATTTACAAAAACGAAATATAGAATCAGTACAATTATTGAAAGCAAAAGTTGTATTTCCGTTAAAACCAAGTTTAAAGTCACACCATCCAATTTATCCCTCACGTCGTTCGCTCTACTGGTGAAAATTCCCAAATTCATCATTGGTAACCCAATGAATAACATGCTCTGAACAAAATCGAACATTTGTCATGTATGTAGCAGTGATACCAGCTTCTCAGTTGTTACCTACAAAAAAAGGTAAGTGGATAATAAACGGGCTGATTACACACGATAGGCATGAACACAGAACTAGGACAAAATCGGCAGTCGCTCATACACGTTGTAGGCCAAAAATAAATTTTGAAACTGACTACCAGAAACGTGTTTCTACATCAAATTGTCTGCTTTTAAATGGCATTAGAAATCGTGCGTTCTTGAAACTATTGTAAATTATGAACGAGAAACATGAAGATAAAATGTGACTGTTTCTTAAATCAAACAATTGCACTTTAGTCGATCTTAAGGCAAAAAAGGTGGCAAAAATGGACGATTTCACATATATAACAAAATATTCTTGTAACAATATTGTTTGTTAATATCAAATCCTTATGATGTAAATTACGTATTTTTATTTTCCCATGTGACCTTAACTTCAGGGACTTCAACGGGTGGGGGTGCCTGTATTCGACAATTTACAAGCCCGTCATGTTTTGTAATCCCCCCCCCCCCCCCGAATATTGAACTGACGTCCCTTCTTAACTTTCAAACATGCAATTGCATTCTAAATAACCTATATAACAATTGAACTTAGACACAGTGATCCCATTTAAGCGTGCTCTTAAAGTTCACCTAGTTCGATTGCAAGAACAAACTTAAAGACTTAAAAATGTTTCCTACCTTAATTATTTTCAGCATATTTTTGTTTTCTAATTTCATAGTGTTTGTTATTTGTAATCATATCATTATATAATTTTTATGTTATAAGTGTTGTCAAATGTTGTAAAGCGATTAGAGCTTCTAGGCGCTATAAAAAGTCCTCATTGTTTTTTTTGCAGGTCTTACTTTGTTACAAAGACAGCAGACCTCGACAGCACACAGTTCAATTGTTCAAACATTCAAGGGAAATTATCTTGAGTTGCACACTTCAAACAAAACATAGTTAATTCCCTTTATTTTGTTCAGTGAGTAGGTAAATGTCACAATAAGCTTTTCGGCTATTTGATGATTCTTTAAGTTGTGCACATTTAGCATCACGATGATACAGACATGTAAACCTTGGATTATTCCGAACACGTAGCAAAACTTTAACTAACTTGGCGGTTTTAATCTTTAACGATGATGGATGAAACACGACCGAACGAAACTAATAAACCCTTTCTTGAACACATAAACACACAATGATTGACGTAGGTAACTAAAATATGATGCAGCTTTCGAATACTCAGATAAATTTATTTAATTGGTAATAACAGCTTATCGTATTTACTATTTGGAGCACAAACATATGACATGTGAAAACTATCTGCATCATTTCACACCAATGATTTTTATTTTCTTTATGCTTGGTTTATCTTTTATTGGGTAAAAACTTAGAAATCCAATTAAATTTAAAGCGGTTTTTCCATTTCTCAAAAATTTGGTTGGATATTTGTTATAGTAAAGCCTTTCATAGGACATAGTACACTATAGCAAAGTAAGACATAGTGGGCGTGCAAAACTTCGTTCAGCAACAATTACCACTCAGCTAGAAATTGATTAAATAACCAACTATTCAAAACACAGATACAAAACAAACAAAAAGAATATACAGCATACGCTACAAAAGAGCTATAAATATAATTAGATGGAAACGGACAGGACAGACAAACATTACTGAGTGTAATTTGCCAACACACACACACACACACACACACACACACACACACACACACACATATATATATATATATATATATATATATATATATATATATATATATATATATCTTTTTGTAAGAAAACACTAATGTTTTAGCGCTGTGTTGCAATCTTCTCTTTTGACTAGAACAGAATGTCCTCCTTCATCTGCCAGGAAAATCATCTGCTAATTTTTGGTATAGAGTTCACTTTTACGTCACCTTTATATATGTCCACATGACTATGGCAGATAGTGAACCACACATAATTTGAATAGGAGTGACACGTCTTCTGGCTTCCTCAGACTGGAATCGATAGATTTTACATATCGAGGTAATCCAAATGACACCATGGATGTTTTGAAACGAATAATACATGCAAAATAAAGGGCATTGGTAATCATACATTTACTTTTGCACTCATTTTGATTTCATTTTGTTTTACACTTGGTACAGGTGTATGATCCACATAAGAAGTGACAACGTCTTGGACTGTACGGTTGCTCTCAGTCCAACATGATAAAATGAATACAAAATATTGACTAAACCTTAAAAGAAAATATCTGATTAATAAAATGTAGAATTACCTTTATATGTATGCTAAAGAACGAAGATAAGACCAATATTAATAGATCGAATACATATGTATTACACTTATCAATTGAACTCAGACGGTAAGTTCATTGGTGTGTTACATACTCCAAAACAGTTGCAATCACTTAGTTCCAGAGAAAATCAACCGCAGATCTGATGTGGCGCCACCATGTATATAGACACAGTTATATACAAAGACTGCATACACAAGATTTTGTTTGTTTGTTTGATTAGGATTTTTAACGTAGCTTTAACAATTTTCAGTCATATCGCTACGATGTCTGCAGTGAGGCAGTTTATAGTGATGTCTAGCACTAAGACATCATACCGCAGACATGTAGCATGGTGTCTCACCCAGTCACATTATCCTGACACCAGGCCGACCAGTCCTAACACTAACCTCTTAATGCTGAGCGTCAAGCGAGGCAGCTGTTAGTACCATTTTTGTAAGAATTTGGTACTGCATACACAAGAATGGCTATGGAATTTTAGATTAATCCGAACCATGTGCAGTTTATATCTCATCGTGCATGTTATATTTCACCTTATAACAAGATATTTTTAAAGAGTAATGTTTAGATCGTCAAATGTTCTATAGCTAGCGCCTGATTAAATGCATTATTCTTCTTATATATATATATATATATATATATATATATATATATATATATATATATATATATATATATATATATATATATATATATATATATATATATATATATATATATATATATATATATGTATGTATGTATGTATGTATGTATGTATGTATGTATGTATGTATGTATGTATGTATGTATGTATGTATGTATGTATGTATGTATGTATGTATGTATGAGTGTGTGTGTGTGTGTGTGTTTCACAAGTATTGTATTGAGTTCACATATGTAATATTAGCTTCTCCTTTAAACTGTGAATTATATTTTATTTATTCGCTATCTTAGATATTGCTGTCTATAATGATGCCATGTATATATGTGGTGCCATGACGTCTTTTCATATACGTATGTATTCTGTTGTACAGTTTTCTGCTTGTTTAAGTGCTGTGTATTGATCGTACAAATACCTATTTTCTCTTTATATAATTAAACCTTAAATGATAAGCAGTAACCACGCAAAAAACCTGTCACAACTGCATTGAATATGTGTACATAATTTACTTGGTCGTAAGGAGATTTTTTAAATCATTTAGTTTGTGTTGCCTTTGTGTGTTTTTGTTTCTTTCTTCAGTTTTGTATTGCCATTACGATCTGTAATACTAATTACGTCATCAGCACCGTGAAGTAGACGTATATAGATAAAAATCACCATTAATATTACTGTATTATTTAATCTTTGTTCTATCAATTATACATCGAAGAAATCAGAAGTATGCTACCCGTTTTTTTAATTCTGATTTTGTTCTTGTACTCTTGATTGTTTGATTGTATTTAAGTTTAGCTACATCGTATATAGCCGGAAAGGTACTACTTGTGAATGCTTAACCATCAGCAATTCCTAGAATAATCATACCTTAATTATAAATTTGTTGTTAACATATATCAGTTTTAATTTCCTTTTTTTGATGCACAATTAATAGATTCATAGATACATTTCGACAATTGTATATATTCAGGCATTAATTTGGCTTAAATAACATTCCCACGCATTTCCGTGTTCAACGCAGTTTTAACTGTCTTTATGACTTTCCGTTTTTAATTGTTTCGCTGTATTCATTTAGCACTAGAATCTTGTACACGTTTGAGTACTTCATGAATCGTTAACTGCTTTAAATGTGACCACTTTACAATCAATGTATGCTTTTATGTCTGTTTTAAGATGTTAGACATCAGTGTGTACTTTGTTTTAAATTTGGTGAATATTAGTTTTTAAAAAACATAGAAACCGTATTATAGATAAGATTTATGCTCTCTCGAGATATAATTGTTCTTTCATTAACATTCTTTTTGTTTCGTTTAAGTGCATATTTCTGATTATTTCAACTAAAGTATAATGTATTGGACCTATGACAATTTATAAGTGTTAAGAATCATCTGGTAATTTAGATAAGCAATTTGATTGGTAAATTCATTTATTACCTTTTCACATGATTCTTGGATTTCATTACTCAGGTCATTTGTAGTTGTTCAAAAATTTATACTGCAAAGCACAATTTTCTTCACGAGAATATTTTCTTTCCATGCGACAGACAAATCTAGCTGTTTTTGCTAAGTTTACTCTTATCTCAGTCTTGTTGTCTCATTTGTGTTGTCTCAATTGTGGCGAACAAGTGCTAGGAACTACTTTTGAAAGAAGAAATTCCTGTTGACTTTAGCAACAATAACATCAAGCATATATATATATATATATATATATATATATATATATATATATATATATATGCCAAATCATTCATTCGGTATTGAGGACTCGAGTTTATGCCAAATAAATCATTGATTCATTAGTGAGGACTCAAATTTATGCCAAACAAATCATTGATTTATTAAAGACGACTCGAATTTGTGCCAAACAAGTCATTGACTTTATATGTGACTACTCGAATTTGTGCCAAATAAGTCATTGACTTTATATGTGACTACTCGAATTTGTGCCAAACAAATCATTGACATTATATGTGACTACTCGAATTTATGCCAAACAAATCATTGATGCATTAAAGACGACTAGAATTTGTGCCAAACAAGTCATTGACTTTATAAGTGACTACTCGAATTTGTGCCAAACAAGTCATTGACTTTATATGTGACAACTCGAATTTGTGCCAAACAAATCATTGACGTTATATGTGACTACTCGAATTTATGCCAAACAAATCATTGATGTATTAAAGACGACTAGAATTTGTGCCAAACAAGTCATTGACTTTATATGTGACAACTCGAATTTGTGCCAAACAAATCATTGATGTTATATGTGACTACTCGAATTTGTGCCAAACAAGTCATTGACTTTATATGTGACTACTCGAATTTGTGTCAAACAAATCATTGGTCTGTTAGGGAGAAATTCATCTCATGCCGTACAAATCACTGGTATATCAATCAAACGTCATGGCTGTTTAATCTGTTTGCATAATTGCCCTTTGTCCATAATTCAGGGTAGGAGTTTTGTAAACAAAATATTACATAGCTAATTCTTATCTGAGATTTTAGATTAGATATTACGATTAGTATTATTTGAAGGTAAATTATGTTTACCGTGTTTTAGATGTATATACAACCTTAATTCTGAACTCAGAAGTTTCTAATAATATAATATAAAATATATAGTGTTTACAGTTGGATGGAAACTCACATTGTAAATAACTTTGGTCCGCATCGTTTTATTGTGCAATAAGTCAGGTGACAGTCTTTATATAGGTTTCAAACAAATCAGAAGTTTTCATTCCAATCTTAACCTAGTCTTTAGATTAATCAATTCAGTTCATTTTTGAGAGGATTTATTTATTTAAATTATTCTTTGTAATTACAAAGTACTCTTTTACTTTAGGACTAAATCATTATTTTGGGATTTTCTTTTTAATTCATTTTCAAACATTTTTGTATGATATCGCTTTGCTACATCAAGACTGTTGGCACATAAACATCAACCTGGCTATTAGCACATCAGCGCATTCAAGATTGAAATTCATTCGAAACAGTTCTGGAATTCATTCAGAATATTCTGCACTTTGGGTGTGCGATAAAAAAAATGTAGCACTAGTTGGTATTTAAATTACACTACAGTAAGTTCTTTTTTTATTTCACTTTGCATTATAGAGAAACAAATTATTTGCTAAATGTATACAAAACGTACTGGTTTTCGCTTTTTTCTTACTACCATCTAGTCATAACATGAACTTGTGGCAAACACGTCATTGGTTTATTAGTGACTAATCGAAGTTGTACCAAATAAAATTTTAGTCCATTAGTGACTAATGAAAGTTGTCGGAGTTGTGACAAGTAACTCATTGGTCTATTAGTGAGTAATCCAGATTGCCAAGCAAATCATTAGTTCCAACTCGAAACTGTGCTTAATAAATCTTTGGTCTGTTAGTGACTAATCGATGCTGTGGCAAATAAATCATTGATCTGTTAGAGACTAATCGATGTTGTGCAAAGTTCAAAATACAGCTGCACCGATCATATTTAGAGTACCTCGATCAGAGCACACCTCACCACTGCTCTGTACCCTACACTGGCTATCGATTCGATACAGAATCAAACACAACATTTGTTCTCTGTGCTATGTTTCAATGACAGACTCCAGTCCAACATACCTATCCAGCCTCACCCATGTGTATACATCAGCTAGATACTTACGCTCTTCTTCTGATGATCGTATACTAATTGTTCCCAAGGTGAAAACAAAGTTATATGGACAACGTTCGTTTACATACCAGGGCCCGGTGACGTGGAACGAATTGCCCATTGAAATTAGACACAAAGACACAGTGGTCCCTTTTAAGAGTGCGCTTAAAACTCACCTGTTTCGACTGCAGGGACAAACTTAGAGACCTAATAGTGTTTTGTATCTTAGATGTTTTCAGCATGTTTTTATGTTTTCCAATTTCATTGTTTTTGTCATTTGTTTTTCTGTAGTGTAGTCATATCGTTATTAATGGTGTAAAGCGCTTGGAGCTTCGAAAGATTAGGCGCTATACAAAGTCCTCATTATTATTATTATTATTATTATTATTATTATTATTATTATTATCTGTTAGTGACAAATTGATGTTGTTTTTAACCAAACAAATCGTTGTTCTATTAGTGACTAATCCAAGTTGTGCCAAACAAAGCATTGATCTCTTAGTGACTAATCGATGCTGAGCCAAACAAATCGTTCGTCTATTAGTGAATAATCGAATATATGCCCAGAAATCGTTGTTATATTTTTGAATAATCGAATTTGTGCAAAACAAATCATTGTTATGTTAGTGAATAATCGAATTTGTTCCAAACAAATCATTGATCTTTTAGTGAATAATCGAATTTGTGCCAAACAAATCATTGTTATCTTAGTGAATACCAATCGTTGTTATGTTAATGAATAATCGAATTTGTGCCAAACAGATCATTGTTATGTTAGTGGATAATCGAATTTGTGCCAAACAAATCATTATTATCTTAATGGATAATCGAATATGTGCCAAACTAATCATTGTTATGTTAGTGAATAAACGAATTTGTGCCAAACAAATCATTGTTATCTTAGTGAATAATTGAATTTGTGCCAAACAAATCATTGTTATGTTAGTGAATACCAATCATTGTTATGTTAATGAATAATCGAATTTGTGCCAAACGAATCATTGTAATTTTAGTGAATAATCGAATTTGTGCCAAACAAATCGTTGGTCTATTAGTGAATAATCGAATTTGTGCCAAACAAATCATTGTTATCTTAGTCAATAATTGAATTGATCTGTTAGTGGATAATCGAATTTGTGCCAAACAAATCATTGTTATTTTAGTGAATAATCGAATTTGCGCCAAACAAATCGTTGGTCTGTTAGTGAATAATCGAAATTGTGCCAAACAAATCATTGTTATGTTAGTGAATACCAATCATTGTTATGTTAATGAATAATCGAATTTGTGCAAAACAAATCATTGTTTTGTTAGAAAATACCAATCATTGTTATTAATGAATAATCGAATTTGTGCCAAACAGATCACTGTTATGTTAGTGAATAATCGAATTTGTGCTAAACAAATCATAATTATCTTAATGAATAATCGAATTTGTGCCAAACAAGTCGTTGGTATATTAGTGAATAATCGAATTTGTGCCAAACAAATCATTGTTATCTTAGTGAATAATCGAATTGATCTGTTAGTGGATAATCGAATTTGTGCCAAACAAATCATTGTTATTTTAGTGAATAATCGAATTTGTGCCAAACAAATCGTTAATCTATTAGTGAATAATCGAAATTGTGCCAAACAAATCATTGTTATGTTAATGAATAGTCGAATTTGTGACAAACAAATCATTGTTTTGTTAGAAAATACCAATCATTGTTATTAATGAAAAATCGAATTTGTGCCAAACAGATCATTGTTATGTTAGTGAATAATCGAATTTGTGCCAAACAAATCATTGTCATTTTAGTGAATAATCGAATTTGTGCCAAACAAATCATAATTATCTTAATGAATAATCGAATTTGTGCCAAACAAATGGTTGGTCTATTAGTGAATAATCGAATTTGTGCCAAACAAATCATTGCTATGTTAATGAATAATCGAATTTGTGCCAACCAAATCATTGTTATGTGAATAATCGAATTTGTGCCAAATAAATCATTGTTATGTTAGTGAATAATCGAATTTATGCCAAACAAATCATTGCTATGTTAGTGAATAATCGAATTTGTGCCAAACAAATCATTGCTATGTTAGTGAATACTCGAATTTGTGCCAAACAAATCATTGCTATGTTAGTGAATAATTGAATTTGTGCCAAACAAATCATTGCTATGTTAGTGAATAATCGAATTTGTGCCAAACAGATCATTGTTATGTTAGTGGATAATCGAATTTGTGCCAAGCAAATCATTATTATCTTAATGGATAATCGAATATGTGCCAAACTAATCATTGTTGTGTTAGTGAATAAACGAATTTATGCCAAACAAATCATTGTAATTTTAGTGAATAATCGAATTTGTGCTAAACAAATCATAATTTTCTTAATGAATAATCGAATTTGTGCCAAACAAATCGTTGGTCTATTAGTAAATAATCGAATTTGTGCCAAACAAATCATTGTTATCTTAATGAATAATCGAATTGATCTGTTAGTGGATAATCGAATTTGTGCCAAACAAATCATTGTTATTTTAGTGAATAATCGAATTTGTGCCAAACAAATCGTTGGTCTATTAGTGAATAATCGAAATTGTGCCAAACAAATCATTGTTATGTTAATGAATAATCGAATTTGTGACAAACAAATCATTGTTTTGTTAGAAAATACCAATCATTGTTATTAATGAAAAATCGAATTTGTGCCAAACAGATCATTGTTATGTTAGTGAATAATCGAATTTGTGCCAAACAAATCATTGTAATTTTAGTGAATAATCGAAATTGTGCCAAACAAATCATTGTTATGTTAATGAATAATCGAATTTGTGACAAACAAATCATTGTTTTGTTAGAAAATACCAATCATTGTTATTAATGAAAAATCGAATTTGTGCCAAACAGATCATTGTTATGTTAGTGAATAATCGAATTTGTGCCAAACAAATCATTGTAATTTTAGTGAATAATCGAATTTGTGCCAAACAAATCATAATTATCTTAATGAATAATCGAATTTGTGCCAAACAAATAGTTGGTCTATTAGTGAATAATCGAATTTGTGCCAAACAAATCATTGCTATTTTAATGAATAATCGAATTTGTGCCAAACAAATCATTGTTATGTGAATAATCGAATTTGTGCCAAACAAATCATTGTTATGTTAGTGAATACTAGTAATCGAATTTGTGCCAAACAAATCATTGTTATGTTAGTGAATAATCGAATTTGTGCCAAACAAATCGTTGGTCTATTAGTAAATAATCGAATTTGTGCCAAACAAATCATTGTTATCTTAATGAATAATCGAATTGATCTGTTAGTGGATAATCGAATTTGTGCCAAACAAATCATTGTTATTTTAGGGAATAATCGAATTTGTGCCAAACAAATCGTTGGTCTATTAGTGAATAATCGAAATTGTGCCAAACAAATCATTGTTATGTTAATGAATAATCGAATTTGTGCCAAACAGATCATTGTTATGTTAGTGAATAATCGAATTTGTGCCAAACAAATCATTGTCATTTTAGTGAATAATCGAATTTGTGCCAAACAAATCATAATTATCTTAATGAATAATCGAATTTGTGCCAAACAAATGGTTGGTCTATTAGTGAATAATCGAATTTGTGCCAAACAAATCATTGCTATGTTAATGAAAAATCGAATTTGTGCCAAACAAATCATTGTTATGTGAATAATCGAATTTGTGCCAAACAAATCATTGTTATGTTAGTGAATAATCGAATTTGTGCCAAACAAATCATTGCTATGTTAGTGAATAATCGAATTTGTGCCAAACTAAGTTTGTTTCTTTTAGTGATTAATTAAACTTTCAGCCAAATCAGACCTTTTAAATACAGGTCTTCTTTGTTTTGATCACCTAGAATCCATGCAAAATGTATTTTCAAACATCAATAATGATATCTTCCTATCAGATTTTTTTTTCTTATCCACCAGTATTTGCATGAAAACCATGGCTATTGTCCTTTATGTATGTATGTATGTATGTATGTATGTATGTATGTATGTATGTATGTATGTATGTATGTATGTATGTATGTATGTAGTTTTGTATGTAAATAAGCATTGGAATGGATCATCATTTATTAATAAAATTACAGAAGTGAAACTAAAATATTGCTCATGCGAAACGTTGTGGCATTGGGGTTTCATTGAATGATTTCCACATCGTTTATTCTCTTTAAGCAACCAGTATTTCCTCACACTGGTTTAAGTTCCAAACTTAACCATTTTCCAGGTATAAATGTATATTTTAAACATGACGATAATGATTACCTTCTTAATGCGACTATTTAGAGTTCCAATCTGGGGCGGCATTTAAACTTATGAATTTAACCATAAAATTTGCTCACAAAGGCGACAATTTTTATTATGATCGTTTCAGAAGTCTCTAAATCTATTTCTTCCACTCTTCAACCGTTAAATTCGTATGAAATACAAAATCAAAGCTAAATAATCCAGCATGACTACATTTTTCCGTCTGATTAGGGTTCTAAACTAGATTGGTTTATTTGCAAATAAAATGACAGCAATAAAGGCCGATATATTATTATCATCCTTAAAGGAAAAATTAGAAATGCTATGGATTTTGGAATAAGTAAAACTTCGTTAAACATCTGAATGGACGACAGCGGTGTTGGATGGTTTGTAAAGGATTAGTACCGTTTTTCTAGGGACATAATTTTTTCATACATTTACTTTCGCGGTGATACATTGTTATTATCGTGCTATGCGATTCTTTAGATAGGCTCAATGGGTATAAAATGTGAATAAATCATGCAAGTCCGAAAGAAATTGATGTCCGTTTTCAAGATTTAATTTAACTGTGAATGCTACATGGCTTCGATTTTATATACCATATAATATGAGAAATGATGTTAGATCTTAATGAAATGGATATTGGGGATTACAATGTGAGACTGGTGGTATACATTATGATTTTCTTAGCAGAGTGGGAAAATAAACCATTTTGAACTAAGAACAAATTAGTTTGTGTGTTGCTATACTGTTGTTATTGGTGGTGGTGGTGGTAGTGGTGTGTGTCTGTGTGTTTCTTTGTCCCTACAAATGTTCGACGGATTCTTCAAATAGACATTTACTTCTTGCTTTTTACTACCAGTTGCTAATGCTATTACGCTGAAATATGTATACCTGTTGTATCACGGCAACTTCAAACGTATATCGTCTGATTTTATAAAATAAATGAATACAATTACTTATAAACTGATACGTTTTATATAACAACTGATAACGTATCCATATATTGTGCCATCTACTAAATACTTATAATGAAATAAAATTCCGTATAGTATGCAGTGTGCAAAATATTCATAATGAAATCAGATTCCATTCACTGTGTCTTCCACTAAATATATCCAATCACAATGAAATCGGATTCCATTCATTCTGTCACCTAGAAACTATTCATAATGAAATCAGATTCCGTACACTGTGTCATCCACTAATATTCGTAATAAAACCAGATTCCGTACACTGTGTCATCCACTAATATTCGTAATAAAACCAGATTCCGTACACTGTGTCATCCACTAATATTCGTAATAAAACCAGATTCCGCACATTGTGTCATCCACTAATATTCGTAATAAAACCAGATTCCGTACATTGTGTCATCCACTAATATTCGTAATAAAACCAGATTCCGTACATTGTGTCATCCACTAATATTCGTAATAAAACCAGATTCCGTACATTGTGTCATCCACTAATATTCGCAATAAAACCAGATTCCGTATATTTTGTCATCTCATCCACTGAATATATTTATTCGTAATGAAATCCGATTCCGTACACTGCATCATCAACTGAATATTCGTAATAAAACCAGATACCGTACATTGTGTCATGCACTGAATATATTTCTTCGAAATGAAATCAGATTTTGTACATTGTGTTATCCACTGAATATATATATATATATATATATATATATATATATATATATATATATATATATATATATATATATATATATATATATATATATATATATGTGTGTGTGTGTGTGTGTGTGTGTGTGTGTGTGTGTGTGTGTTTAGAATAAAACCAGATTCTGTACAATGTGTCATCCACTGAATATATCTATTCATAGTGAAATCAGATTCCATACATTGTGTCATCCACATCCACGGAATATATATATATATATATATATATATATATATATATATATATATATATATATATATATATATATATATATATATATATATATATATATATATATATATATATATATATATATATATTCGTAATGAAATCAGATTCCGTACACTATGTCAGCAGCTGCAAACTATTCCTAATGAAGTCAGATTACATACATTTTGTCATTAATGCACTGAATATAACTATCCATAATGAAATCAAAGTCCATACATTGTGTCATCAGTTGACAAAGATAAAACAAATAAAAACAATTGAATTGACACCATATATTAAGTGATAAACTGTGATGTTTGATTGTTATTTTTCTGTATTTGCCAGTAACAACAACAGCAGCAACAAAAGCAACAGCAATATAAGAAGCAATAATAATAACAACCACAATAATAATAATAATAATAATAATAATAATAATAATAATAATAATAATAATAATATTATTATTATTATTATTATTATTATTATTATTATTATTATTATTAAGCAAATAAAACAATATTTATTTGAACTAAGCCTGGGTAGTATGCATATCTTTAAATAAGAATTCTTTTGCCAGAATATTTGTAAGACCATACCAGACAGTTATCATTGGATCCGGGTCTGCCAGGCATATACTATTCATATACTTTAATCTCTCTGTGATTTGCGGCATTGCTCTTCATGGTAGAGAAATTTCGCAAGCAACCATGAATTATCCGCCAATAATTTCTAATATCATAACCTGAACACATGATTGAATAGAGCGGTATTTCATATTTCTAATTCGATGAAAATGAATATTGCGACAGAAAATCGCTAAATCCTTTGGCGCCTGGCGAGCGTCTCAGTCACTATTTATATATGCAGTTCTTTAATCAGAGGGAAATCATTTTCGAGTCTTCGTATTTGAAACTCGATGAAATGGAGAAATTTCATTTGGAACGCCATTGTTATCATTAAGACCTAACTAATCGAAATTAAATGGCCCTTTTAAATTGCAATTCCTGTCTGTGTGCGGTGCGCTGTCGCGGAAATATCCCTGAAAGACTAATCCTCTCGGTAACGCTATTTGCTGTACCCAGTTGACCGACCGCATGGTGTGTAATTCGGGTTCATGAGGACAAGAAAAGCCCTCCTCGCGATATGCTCTTAAAATAATAAAATGATGTTATGTTTTTCTAATTGGGTGAAATTATGTTATATGTAAGAACATTGGGTGGCCTGAAAAGAGTGGTGTTTTAATTGACTCCATTGATTTTGTCTTTTGCGTGGTGATGTCGGATGGTGAGGTTGTTGTTGTTGCTTTTTCGGAGGCTACTTTTTGGGAGGCTACTTTTAATTAGTTGCTAAACTTCCCAGTCTTGATACTACATGCAACATATCATTGTTTCCATCTTTCATCACGATATGGAATGGTGAGACAGTCATGCTAAAATTAGACTCTCAATTCTCCTCTCAATATTCAAGGGTTGTTCTGGAGCCTGATGTTCTTGCTGCTTATTGTCTTCTTACCTTTGCCGCAGACTGTGTTACACTCTCATCCTGTTCCCTCATTCACCTTTTCTACTCTTGCACCTCCGCCTACGTCTTCTTATCTCATTTTATTCCTCATGTGCTACGTCTCCCTTTACAGGTTTTATGGTATTTGCGCATCTTATAAAAAGAGACTGAGCCTAATATTATGTTTATCTGTTTCCATCTTCCAATAGTCCTCCTCATCCTCCAGTTTTGCACCTACCTATTGCTGCTTTTGTTGTTTATCCCTTTCTATATTCATTACTGTATTCATCACATCTTCAACGTGGTCATTTGCCATTTTCCGAAAAAATGCATACAAAATTGGTAAATGCAACCAAATAGTGGTTTGTAATGATATTAATCGAATGCAATATGTGTTAGTGTGAGATTTTACGACGGTAGTCAAATACTAGCAGATCAAATTTGTTTATTAAGATAGTTGTTTGCAAGATGGGTTTTCGAAGCCAAAAGAAAAACCACTAAGACATCTGCCAATGTAGCCCTTAGAAAGTCTGAGGTGAAGCCTATGTTAAGAACTGTCTCAGTCCGCTAAGCAGTTTCGATCTCGTTTGGCCAATAGTGCAGTCTGAATCAATGGAATCAGCTACTATATTGTTGCTAATAGGAAGCCAGTGTGATAGGTTGGTTAAGCAATTCTTTTAACTCTATCAAATAACTCAAGATCAGCACCGCAAACTACTTTAACTCAATCTCAAATGGATATCTACACCATCCAACAAATGCGTGTCTTGTAACCTCGTATCCCATACATAATTTCTAAACTTTTTCTTTCTTTGATTTTCTTTAAGCGATCGTTAGATCCAACAGTGTACTTTTAATCATCAGCAAGAATCAACGCTGTGTCGTTGAACTTGCCCAATATGTTAAAAAACGGTTTCGACACTACTCATGCTGTCAGATATGTGGTGCTGGTTTCTTTTCCGTATGTCAAAATAGTTTCGTAGTAAGATATGTAAGGCTAATTGTCCATTCTGCTGATACTAGGTACAAATTCAGTTGAGTGAACAAGGAATGCAAGAACATGTCACACCGGCTTCGACGCCTGGATTGCTCTTTGTAGTTTCGAGAACTTTGAGTTCCATGTAACTGTTATTCTGAGCGATGTTGACATCGGTTTGTCCTTTGTTTTCAAACGCAATAGAAGATGAAGTGGTCAAAGATGAACAGTATGAAGGTCTACGCTGTGGGATTTTGCAACATCAGTGTCATGGCAGACATATCGATTTCCGACTTACCAAATCTCAGTACATAAATATATTTTAGTAATCAAAATATCTGATCTTCCTTATTGTATTATGTTTTTTTGTTCGTTTGTATGATGTATGAAGGGTTATCGACTTCTGTGTCTGCCCTGTACTTTCAGTAACGCAAAGGCTTCGCACGGAATTTAAAGTGAATTTACAAGTATGTCCTCTTTCATATTAATTGACACAGTTTCCTGCTTTCATTAACTCCTGTTTGGGACTTGCACGTTGAAAAGTACGTTATGCAAAGATATTTTCCTTTAGGCCACATCTTTTAAATCATAAAATACTGGAGTGATCATAATTTTCAAGATAGGTACTACAGCAAAAGCATATTTTAACATATCTTCCAAACAATGTCTCGTTGTCCAGTTATTATTAGGCAAAGTATAAATATATATTTCATTTACTGGATCGTCTTTTTCAGAAAAAGTAGTTCCAAGTTGACTGTTACTTCAAAGAAATATTCAAATTATGATTTACCGACGGCAGGATATAGAAGATGTAGAACATATCGGTGAACGTGATATACATTTTCTGCCTCTAAGTAAGCAATTATGGCAGGATCAGATTTGAAAGGAATGAGTCAGCAAAGGAGATGCTGTATCCCACCATGCAGTACTCAACGATATAATAATACTACAACGATATAATAATACTACAACGATATAATAATACTACAACGATATAATAATACTACAACGATGATATAATAATACTACAACGATATAATAATACTACAACGATATAATAATACTACAACGATATAATAATACTACAACGATATAATAATATTAAAGTACATGGGCAAATTTAGTCACAAGGTCACCTCAATAGGGCAGCAAAATATCTTGAGACTCATTGTATTTCCGTATTCACAACATAACACTTTTGACGATGATATAAATACATTGTTTAATACTGAATGATTTGGATGAGCAATTAACTATGACGACGTACGTGTATATCTAAACATTATATATATATATATATATATATATATATATATATATATATATATATATATATATATATATATATATATATATATATATATATATATATATATATATATATATAATCAAAATACTGGATTATATATTATCTAACATAAGAACGCACAAATATAATAATGAAAAATACAAATAAATTATTTACAAAATACAAAGACAAGTGATGAATGATCCACAGTGATTTCACAATAAAAAGATGGATATAGTTTACTCATCTAGCAAGCAATGTAGATTTGTTCTCATATAGTAAGGTGAATTCACTCAGCGAAATTATGCAAACAAAAAGAGACAGATATACAACTTATATTTACAGTCCCGAAGGATACGATGGGATTTATGAACCTTAAAATTAGCCCACGGCTAATAGATTATATGTAAGGAGATACCCTCCACAATCAGCACACTTTATTTCAGCTCCAGGACTGCTAAGTTCAGCTTCACAGCTGCTACGGTTAATTCCTGTGGTTGGCTTTACAGTTTGCACAATGTCGACCTCGATCACTTCGATAACTTCGAATTATCGGTTAGTCTGTTCAATCTAGACACACTAGACGCGCCAAACTATGGACGCTCCAGATACTCTTGACGGTACTACACAGCTCGACGCAGCTCTATACTGCTCTACATAGCTATCTATACACAGCAGAAAATATAGCCAATACCGTGTATTATACATGACACGGGCATGAAAACGATATAGGGTTTTAAACACCTTAAGTTGTACAGATTACATTACTGGCACAATAATTACAAAACAACAAGTTCCCAATTAAACCTAACCCTGATCGATAAGAATCCTAATGTACTAAACATTTCTTAAACATCTAGCTTTATATTAATTTTATAAATTTCTTACTAGGTCGCAAACAAGAATAGAAATATGTATATTATACTGATTCAACCAAATACAGCTGAAGATATGCAAATCCTTCTAGTAGACCTCTGACAGACAAAAATACCCGTACTGTAAAGAGCTTTACATACGGTGGGGTATTTATACACATATAGTGTCTGTGCACTTATGGCTTTCGGTTCTTCCAATCGAAAGCTTTTCGCACGTGCGGCATAGGATAGACCGAACTCATTAGTTTGAAATACAACACAATATGCATTACTCATCTTTGGGTATCGTTGTACACAGAAACGAAACTCGGGTACATGTATTTAATAAATCAAAAGGTTTATACAATTCCACGAGGTAATATTAACCTGGATATATTATTTATAGTTCGATGGCTCTTTCATTTTCTTCAACTAACCGCTCTTCCTAAGGGAGTGGCCGAGTAGTGTAAAGTATTCTCCGTTACGGGTCACTGCCATCTCACAAGTGTCTGCGTGGGTTCGAGTCTCAGATTCGGCCAATGTTTGTATGTGAGAAAACTTCCCAGTAGCTTCTCGTGGGTCGCTGGTTCTTTTTGTACGGTTTTCCCGAGCTCTTCCTCCACCATTAAAACTGGCCGTAATGTATCGCATATCGTGTGCTGAAAAGTGGCGGTAAACACTACGATAATAACAACAACAACAACATCCTAAAGAAGATCCAGCGAACGATCTTAACAAAGGAGAGGCCACTGTTATCAACGTTCCCATTAGCACGGACAGACATTCTCCTAGTTCAGAGAGTGCATTCTTTCTTTACTGATGCTATTTTCTTTCTTACCATTATGGGAAGAAATTTGACATAGTCGTCCTAATTGATAAATCTGCATCTTGGTCAAAGGCGTCTGTCATTTAAAGATGTTCAAACAGCGTTCACTCACATCTAGATAAATTAATTTCATGCTCTTTGAATTAATGGTTCTCACGTCGTTGCACTGACAAGACATTCCACTAAAAGAAGAGAGAGAACATTGTGTTCATTTTGGGAAGTACATTATTTACTTTTTTGAACTTTTCTCTCTGATTTAGGATAGGTGTTTGGCCTACCTGACTTATGTCATTTTTTTTTCAAAATGTTTACTTCGATTGAGTCCAAGGCCTAACCTTTTTTACGAACATAGAATGCTGATTACGTTTTGTTTAAACCATCGTTTAATTTCTCTTTCCTTGGTCTTGATTGGACGATGATATTGCGTGTTTCACTAGTCAGACACTATCATATCGTCTTCGCGATGAATTCATTCTACAAACTAAATTAGTTGTCCTTGATTTGCTTTGGGTAACGTAACCCAAGTTCCCATCATTGTAATACCATACGATAGGTTGTAAAGTACAATGAAACAATTAATTTGTGTTTTATCAAATGCTTGACAAAGTCACTTTTGGTTTAATCACATGTCCCAATAATAAACATGGGAAAAGATATGGTGATCTTTGGCGATCTAACATCGTCACTTTAAATACAATTCAGGAAATTAACAAGACAGTTTGTACTTAAAAAGGAAACAGGCTTAATTTCTCTTTTCATGGTCCACTCGTAAACGTTTTGATGCATCCAGCATGAAATTCGTGTCAAGTATGAAGCATTAATAAGGTACGGCTGATGTCTTCGTTACACGGATGTACATAAATCGTTTTTATAAATAATCGTAGTAATTTTGAAAGAACAAATGTGTCATACACTGAGAAGGTGGGGGCCCCGAGTGGCCGAGTGGTCTAAAGCGCTGTCCGTTACGGACCACTGCCAACTCACCTCTGTCTGCGTGTGTTCGAGTCTAAGATTCGGCAAATGTAGTTATGTGAGAAAGCTTGCCAGTAGCTTCTCGTGGGTCGGTGGTTCTTTCCGGGGTTTGTCCGGTTTCTTCCTCCACCATTAATACTGGCCGCCATGTATAGCCTATATTGTGCTGAAAAATGGCGTTAAACCATAAAAAACAAAAAACAAACAAAACAAACTGAGAAGGTGACCGCACTGGGTGACACCAACCCTAGTGACGCCACTGGAATCTGCATTATCAAAAAAGCTTATTCCTTGTTTCTTTTCGACGCATATTTTGGTGATGCCTTGTAGCGATTGGTATCGTTGTTTGAATTCATCTTGGTCTTCTGGAGTGTGACGCCAAGAAGGACAACCTCTAGCATCATGTTTCATTTTCATTTGCATGTGCATAGTATTGGTACGAAATATAGCGTGGATTCAAAGGTTCCATGTTCAGCACGTATTGATGATGCGTTGAAGATATGTATCTGTTTTGAAACGTTGTTATAACATGTCTCCACAAACTATTTCAGGATGCACTTCAGTTAATAATGTCAGGCTTGCACGTCTTGAAGTTTTTGCATTTCAAGAATATAATGAACAGAGAATTCAGTTTCGAAGTTATAAAACTTTCTTCTACAAATTTTGCTATTACATTACGTTCAATTGCACCTTCCTTTTCTTGTTTTGAAAATCACGTGCTTATATTTGAAGTCTAGACAAACGATATTTTAAATTTTATATCCGTTGGTATATTCAGATGATAGATTTTGTTCTGGATATTTATTAACTGTATGTACGACTATATTTACATGAGTTAATGAAGAACGAATATGGTTACTGTATACAATTATCATATATACCCTGTATAACATTACAAATACAAGTTTTGCATCAATCAAGCATTAATTATTCTGAACATAATTAAATCCTGGTAAATTAACTCCTTTTCAACAAAAGCTACCCACTATGTTTCCCACCGATCGCAAAGCCTAGTTACTTATATCACAAAAATATAAAAAAGAATATAGAGCTGGAATACCACACATGTAAGTTAGCTATACTACTGAGAACATTAAATGGTGAGCCTATAAATACCATATGGTACAAATATGGCCAAATAGCGCCGGAATAGTTTATAAGACTGTGTTTAGATGTATGTGAACGTCATAATTACATGTATACAAAGAGTAATCCTTTAGGGTTTCTGTGATTAAAAAATAATAGAACAGAAAAATATTTTGTATTGTGAATGTTAATTTTGTTATTTTGTATAGGTTACTGCATTTATATGGGTAAATATGAGCGAATTTGTTTTCGAATTAATACTGAACGAGCTTTGGGAGTGACGCATACATCCGAGAAAACGAGTTCATATTTTCCTTACAAATCCAGTAATCTTTACATTATATACACATTTTGTATTCTACATAAGGCTTAATTATGAAAGCAATACACTACAAGAAACAAAGTAATTGAATTCATGTTATACTAAAAATAAAAACACAATCGTAGAGTCATCAATGCACAATGACAATATTATTGCATACAAAGAACCGTTCGGCGACTTTTGAACATTGACGCGCGCTCGACGGTAATTTCAAAAAGAAGTGTTGTTTTGGTCTACTTAAAATTGAAACTTAAGGTCATATTGTGAATGAATGCGCATTACAACAACTTTTATAATTTGTCTGGAATCAATGGAGTTTGATTTTATGTTGATCCAACTCAATTATACTTCTTTGGTTATGTTGAACTGGATTATTGGGTCAATTCCGCGCAGTAAGATGAATGGATTTTTAGCTGACAATGTAATGGAAATTCCAGTAGTTTTGGTGTATATCATGTTTTGCAAGACATGTCATTCGGATTTGCAGAACAAAGAAAGTACATTTCGAGAAAATTAAATATGCATAAATGTAAGTATATTTATTACCAATTTTCATTTGCATCTCGCTGTCGGAGGTACCGCAGCTATGACGTGTATTATACAGTGTGCCTTCTATCGCTAACACAACATATTTATACGGGTAAAATTGTAAAGTAGCTGTTGTGCGGAAGTCCATTTAGCCAGTGTAAATAATACTTTTCGTCGTCTTGACCTATTGGCTCTGCGGCTCTGTGTTTTTCCTACCTAACCCAACAGTTGCAATTTTTCTCGAATCTTGTATTTTGATAGACTTGTAAAATAGTTCGTCTCTGATAGAGTTAAGACATCCCTTGGGCTCGATATTCTTTGCTATGCATTTTGTATATTTTAAAGACCCACTGGACATAGACTGAACCATTCTATTTACGAGAAGATACGACTATTTCTCCTAAATAAATTTTTCAATGATCAGATTAGTATTTTCAATTATTGCGTCTCTGGCGATTTTTATTGACATAGCGAATGTCACATTCATTCGTGTGTTTGTTTGAAAGTTTCGTTTCTGACTCAATGAACTCGTCCACATCGTTAACTTTATCATCTAAACGTTCAAATGGACGGAGTAGCTGGTTTAGTTCATTGACAAATAAATCTAATCAACGAAAACCTATACGTCTACTATATGAGTGTACATTGTTTGTTGACCAGGTAGTTTCTAAACTTAATACTTATTGTATGGTTATATGTCATGCACGTGTGTGCAATATAAAGGTGTGCAGTATCGAAAAATGCTGCACGATTCTGATAATGTAAGTTAACGAAAACAAAAATGAGTATATATAAATACAGGGCCGGCTTTAGGCCAATTGGACCAATTGCACCCAATTGGGCCCCGCACCTTGATTGGGGGGAGGGGGGTCAGTTCACAAGTAGTCTAGACAATTCAGTGCATTGTGATACCACCGTGGTCAAGGGACACAATCTTTTGCCAGTGTTAAGTATACAGGCCACATGATAACTGTAGCAAGTGCCAAGTGAAGAAGTACCAGCTATACAGTTATATTAACATTTAAAACCTGCACGTCTGTCAGGCTACTGCGAAGAATCCAAGTGAAGCGAGTGATGCCATTTGTGTGAATATAGACAGTGACAATGAATTTTTTTTTATTATATATAATTAAGAGTAGACTTTACCATTACTGTCTTATATTGACCTACAATACACAATCATGTGGTTCTGCTTTCAATAATTTGTCGAACATTTGAAAGCCACTAGTTGAAGTTAAAAGTATAACAAGAAAAATGCAGCACTAAAGTGCTACTTTGGTCGCACGCTTTACAATGCTCTAGCATCAAAAGTATTATAGCTGTGCAGCTGATTTTTTTCTGCACCCCAAAAGTATATTAACTGTATTCTGTGTAAATCTCATGAAATAATATGGTGCTGTTTTTCCTATCCAGGTGGCAGACTGAAATACGCACGGTTTTGGCCATGGCGGGTCCATAAATTGTCTGATTATTACGAGATTTATAATGTAAATACTCCTATGCACCATTGTCCTGTAGTGCAAATTTGGTATTGATATCTTAAAAATTGACGAAATGCGAGCATTTTAAATGCAACGTAGAATAAATAGATAGGCGAGGACTAAAGCAGAATGCATAAATGCTTAGGTTATGGCATGGTGGAAAAATATCATAGTAAGTTCATGGCCTGAAATGGCGTGGTTTTCCAGATTTTTGCTAGACAAACATTTTTTGTCTACCCCTGGTGCTTATCACTGCATAGGTCGAACGCAAAGTGTGCGACCAATTATCTTTTCTTAGGGGTGGACCAGTACTCATGCTGCTTGAAGTGCTCTTCCTTCCGAGTTGAATTTTGTCTTCATGACATTTGCTCCAATATGTCTGATGTCTAACAAAATTCATGACGTCACAATTTTGTTGGCTTTGGATTGCTCCAAGCAGCATGTGAACCATAAGAATTTATATTGTTATTTAATTAATTGCTTAAGATTAAACCACACACAGAAAAAATGTAGATAACAGTGGTGCGATTTAGCTAACATGACAATAATCAAAATTTATCCTGGCATTCATTGTCACTTATTTGGGCAGGTTTGCACATATGAGGTGTTGTAAAGCTGATTTTGACTGGTTTTCATTTGGGCAACAGTGGATCTATTAGGCTTTTGATGGAGTATGGGTACGCATACTCCCTGCTTTGTGCCAAGTAGATTCTTCTGTAGCCCTTTATAACTAGTCATTATGTGTTCACTGTATTTTGTTATAGAGACACGAGATTCCTGACCTTCAAATATGAGTAAAAGACCGAGAGATATAGGCAGAAAGTACCAGAGTGGCAGTAAGAAAAGGGCAATAAGAAAGGCTAAGAAAGCCCAAGATGAAAGAGAAAGAGGAGCCATAGACAGATTTGTTTACAGAAATACATCAGATAAATCTGATGAAACAAATGTGCAAAACTCAGTTGAAAATGATCCGAAATTCAGTGATAATGATAGTGGTGCTGAAGAAATTTTACAAGATGAACACAGCTTTAAGGGTGCTTCTGCTGTTACGAACTCTTCGAAAGATCCTTCCACTTCAAATGTCACCAATGATGATGAGCAAGATCCTTCCACTTCAAATGTCACCATTGATGATGAGCAAGATCCTTCCACTTCAAATATCAAGATTGATGATGAGCATTCACAATTATCTTTTTTTTTTTTTTTTTTTTTTTTTTTTTTTTTTTTCTTTTTTTTAATTGAACACAAGGTATCAGGATTTTACATATACCCCTACATCACCACCTGACCTGGCGTATGGGGCATGATCTTAAATTCTTTTGTGTCCTGATCTCTACATGTGTTCCCTACACAACACACACACACATACACACACAGACACTTACTTACAATCACAATTAT
Source organism: Unio delphinus (assembly GCA_029339505.1). Taxonomy (NCBI): domain Eukaryota; kingdom Metazoa; phylum Mollusca; class Bivalvia; order Unionida; family Unionidae; genus Unio; species Unio delphinus. The sequence goes on from JAQISU010000093.1 coordinate 4,268,397, forward strand.
TGTACACAAAGTCATACTCGCATACAAACCCCAAGATGCATGAAATTGCATTTAAAAATAATAATAATAATAATAGTAATAATAATAATAATAATAATAATAATAATAATAATAATAATAATAATAATAATAAATATGTAAATTTTAAAAGTAAAAATAGTAATAATAATAATAATAATTCATGTACCAAAAGTTGATAATAGGGTCCACTTTCTTTTAAACTCGTCACTGCTGTTATTCACTTTGGCGACATATTTTTCCAGCGTTTTATATGATAAAACACAATTTTTATAATAGGCGAGATTTGGGCTTTTTGATGCACAACGTGATCTGTATATAACATATTTTGCAAGCAAAATTAGGAAGTTAATAAGATCGTCAAAGTTGTTATTTCCTATAAAGACATCTTTCCGTGTAATTCGAAAATTTGGGTCATAAGTTTGTATCCATTCTACCAACAGTTTCCAAAAGTTTTCAGTAATTAAACAGTCATAAAATAAGTGCTCAATTTCTTCTATTCCCTCATTACAAAAGGTACATTTATCATTATCACTTAAATTAATCTTTTTTAGAAACTGGTTTGTGGTAATATTTCTGTGGAGAAATCTAAAGTTAAAGCTAATCAGTTTTGTGTCTTTTGTACAAAATCTAGCCGAAACAAAAGAGTTGGTCCATTCATTTGTACCAATCGCACACTCTAGCTGTCTGGACCAAGTTTCCTGTTTACCATTTGGCTTTATTATTTTGGTTCTTATCAGGTCTTTATAGATAAATTTATTCTTTGCTCTTACCCTAAGGAGAGATGTTTTGTCCAAAGCTACAAGAAAACTATTTCCACTTTCATAGAAAGTTTTAATTTTCTTTTTCCACATCACAGAGATCTTTGAAATAAGAGCAAAGTACTGTATGAAATTATTTGTTTTTGCTTTTTGTTTTATTTCATCAAAACTTAATAGAGACCCTTGTGCATCAAAAAGATGTTTAATAATTATAATACCATTTGTTCTCCACCTTGTGTATGATTTAAAATTATCTACAGTCACTAAATTAAGAATATCTTGAGACAAGTATTCATTGACAGTAGATGGTTCATTTTTCCATTGAGATAACGCATAAATAACATCACGCCAAAAAATATTTTTAATTAATTTAGAGATTACTTTTAGTTTAGTTTTTCCTAATGAAAGTAACAGCATACCTCCAAATTTTCCAAATATTTGTTCAGAAACCAGTTTTTGCCATAAGCCATTTTCGTTTATTAAGAGGCGCCTAATCCAGGTAAGTTTTATATAACACACAAATGAGTGCAAGTGAATCATATTTAACCCCCCTTCCTCAAAAGAAGCAATAAGTGTGTCTCGTTTAACTCTCTCAGTTTTACTGCCCCAAATAAACTGGAAAAATAATGTATTCAGTTCCTTTTCTATATGGGGTGGAGGATTTGGCAAAGCATTCACAATTAACTGATGATCCTGCAACCTGGCCAGAAGTAATAAGTCATGGCGTGAGAGACTATTTGGTGAAAAAAGGACCACCAAAAGTTCTAAAAGAAGATTTCCCTAAAAATGATAAAGGAACACTTTTCAAAATTCCACTGCAAACGAATGCTCCCAAATGGTGAATTTATAGAGCGACCTTGGCTGTTATACTCAGTCTCAAGTGACAAGATCTTTTGTTACTACTGTAAACTTTTTGACCCGAATGCTACAGCCGCACTTGCAGCTTCTGGTTTCAATAATTGGCCAAACATCCATACAAGGCTGGCTGAGCATGAGAATTCAAGCAGGCATTTGCAAGCAATGCTCCGCTGCTGTGAACTACAGGAGAGGTTGACTGTTGAAAAGACCATTGATGAAGTACAGGAAAAACAAATTAGAAAGGAAGCAAACCACTGGTATAAAGTATTTGAGCGACTTGTGGCCACAATACAGATGTTAGCAGAAAGAAATTTACCATTCCGTGGTTCTGATGAACACACTGGCACACCACATAATGGCATCTTTCTAGGTGTCATTGAGTTTGATCCAATAATGCAAGAACACATACGGAAAGTTCAAAACAAGGAAATACTTGATCATTATTTGGGAAAAAAACATCCAAAATGAGCTCATCGACATTATGGCAAATGCTGTTCAGACAGCAATTATTTATAGAATTAAGGCTGCCAAGTACTATGCCATAATTCTTGACTGCACCCCTGACATCAGTCACCAAGAGTAAATGTCATTGGTTATTAGATATGTAGCTGATGGCACAAAACCAAACATCCCAGCTGGAGTGTATGAACACTTCATTAAGTTTTTAGTGGTGCAAAGCAGCAATGGAGAAAACTTGTTAAACTCCGTTCTGAAGGAACTTGAGGTATTAGGACTTGATGTTGCAGATATCCGTGGGCAAGGTTATGATAATGGAGCCAACATGAAGGGACACAATTCAGGTGTACAAGCACGACTCCTGCAAAGAAATTCTCGAGCATTTTTTACCCCATGCGCGTGCCATAGTTATAATCTTATTTTAGGTGATATGGCAAAAATATGCCCCGAGGCCATGACTTTCTTCGGTACATTGCAACGTATTTACACAATTTTTGCCTCATCCACAAAAAGGTGGACAATCTTCAGAAGTCATGTTACTGGCCTGTCCTTGAAATGTTTGACAGAAACAAGGTGGGAATGCAGAATGGATAGTGTGAAGGCCATCAGATACCAAGCTTCTCAAGTATGTGATGCTCTCGAAGAATTGGCAGACATTACTGAAGATGCCAATACCAAAAGTGATGCTCAGTCCTTGGTGAACCAAATGAGAAATTACAAGTTCCTTGTGTCTCTAGTGTGTTGGCACTCATTGCTCTTTCAGGTAAATTTCGTAAGCAAGGAGCTTCAAGGTGAAACCATGGATGTAACAACTTGTCTGAAAGCATTTGAAAAACTGTTAAACTGGTTAAATGCATTCAGAGAAAAGGGCTTTGAGGAATCACTGGTCGATGCTAAAGAACTTGCTTAAGACCTTGAAGTGGAAGCAGTTTTCAAAAGTGAAAAGAGGCGTGTGCGCAGGAAGAGGCAAATGTTTGACTACGAATCAACTGATGAACCTCTGTCAGACCCCCAAAAGGCATTTCAAATTCAATGCTTTAATCAAGTGGTGAATAAAGCCGTGCAAACCCTTCAGCCCCGATTTGAACAGCTGACAAAGCACTATAAGTTGTTTGGATTCTTGTGCAATTTTAAGGATATGCCCAAGGAAGACGTAAGGAAATGTGCTGCAGATTTGGAAATCGCCTTAACTGATTCCAAATTAGTTCATGCTGACAATGCAGCAGATGGAGTTACAACAACGAAGATGGCTGATATTGATGGTTTCATGCTTTGTGAGGAGATAGAAGCAATAAAGCCAATTCTCCCTTCAGAGCTGTTACAAAATCCTGCAAAAAGCTCGAGTTTCTAGCTTGCAATAACAGGTCTACAGCCTTTCCAAATCTTTTTGTGGCACTTATAATTTACCTTACCATCCCAGTTACAGTTGCATCTGGTGAAAGACCCTTTTCTAAGCTCAAACTTATTAAAACTTACCTAAGGTCTACAGTGAGTCAAGAACGCCTAAATAGTTTGAGTATTATGTCAATAGAGTGTGATGTGGCCAGAGAATTGAGCTTTGAGGAAATCCTGAAAGACTTTGCAGTGAAAAAAGCAAGAAAAATTAGCTTTTGAAAACTTAATGCATTAAGGATACTAGTTGCTGTGCTTTTCTTAAGTGATAAGTTCCATATTCCATATATTGAGTTGAATATAAATGTATAAGGTTCCCAGTGACTAGAACATATTAATTAATAAATCAAATAAAGACAATATAGTATCTTTGTATTTGTTTAGACAGTTTAATTTAGGTTCATAATTTGCAGATTGACATGCTGTCTCCTAGACTGGGCCTGGTGAATCACATGTCTTGCACTTCTGCTTGCCAAGTGCAGTGGGTTGCAAAAGTTTTGGCCCCCTCAACATTTTTTCATTGATTCCTATAGAAAACAGCTCTCACTGTATCAAGTGTAACTTCATCACAGTCTATTTAGCCATATAAATTGTAGTGCTGTTTAATGATTCAAGACTT